>MJUU01008243.1:13625-27646 GCA_002080025.1 Modiolus philippinarum
TATGGGAAAATCACATTTTCATCTTCTCCTCTGAAACCACTGAAGCAAATTCAACCAAACTTTACAGGAATAATGTATGGAAGGTCCTTTACAAAGATTGCTCACTTTGTTTCGATCCGATAAAAAACATGGCCGACAGCGTGGAACTTAGGTTAAACATTGGACCCTATGGGAAAAATCACATTTTCATCTTCTCCTCTGAAACCACTGAAGCAAATTCAACCAAACTTCATAGGAATGATGTACTAAAGGTCCTCAACAAAGATTGCTCATTTTGTTTGGATCCGACAAAAAACATGGTGGCCAGCAAGGAACATAGTTTAACATTGGATCCTATGGGAAAATCACATTTTCATCTGTCTCAATATTATTCAATATACTCAACATCCTCGCCACAACATAGCTGTTCGCGTAAAACATCAATCAAGCAATAAATCAAACCGATAAAGATATTTTATCTGTGATTTCTAATCTCTCACAAGCACATACCAACAAAGATATTTTACCAGTCATTTCTTATCTCTAATAAACACAAAATGACAAAGATATTTTACCTGTGACATACCCGTCCTTCCTAGACTAAGGATATGGAGAGCTAAAGGCTTAGAGTACACCTATTCTCACTTTTGAGACACACAAGTTCCTATTTAAGCGGGTGAGATTTCCTTGTCTTATCACGTGCAATTTACCACAAATATTGTTCTTGCAGATTTGGGTCTGTAATCTATTTCTGTCCTTACAGGAGCTTTCGCGAATCCAATTAGTGATGTCACAAAATCTAATTTACATATGCAAATTAGCATTTTTGGTTGGCAAAGCTGTAAAATTACCAGTATATAGCATTGGAATTGAATTTTTGATCTTTAATAACATTTTAATTGTATGCACGATTTGGGATCTGTAAAATGCATGTTAAACATTAGAATATTCATATTTTTTCTACCGATTTACTTTTTTTTTTACAAAATCGGCAAATATTTTTTAATGTGCATTTTAAAATTGTGAAATTTACGAAAATTCATAGTTTACAAATACACTAAATTTATAAATATTGAAATTGAAAAAAAAAACTGTTAATTTTTACATCAGGTAAAAGTGTAAACATTCCGTAATTGAGATCAAAAGGAATTATTTATTTATTTCAAATTCTCTTATCCGGCGTGACATCACAAAGCTGAATTGACCAATCCGATCAGTCGATTTAATCTTACACCCCCAATATAAATGATACTGTTTTGGTAAGGTGAGCTGCAAAGGTAGAATATATGATTCCGAATGCCAACAGTGACGAAAATCATCTTTTTAAACCTGTTAACATCGGAAAAACTTTATACCACCCCCAATATAGGCGGTGACGCGATCGATGTTTACAGTTATAATCTATGTAAAAAACCGATATTTTAAATTGCAATATATTCGGTGTTATAATATCTGTGATCTTGAAAATCAAATATGATGTTTATATTGATGTTCCAAATGCATATTCCGAGTTTCATTTGAATATCTTGAATAATGAACGAATAAATTAAAGTTGAAGTTACTTAGATATATAGCGAAATGTGGACTTTTTCACCTCCTCCACAGGTAAAGTGCCCGGATGTCCGGATAAGTTCTTACTAGTTAATTGAAAATGACAATTTTATGACCCTAATCAGTGATAACGATTTCTTACCAACCAAGGTAAATTTTTCAAGCCTGTGACGTCACGGCGACAGCTCCTATTAGTGATCATAAGTGGATTTAATCTACATGTCATAAAATTGTTACATCATTTAAAGTAAAATTTAAGAGGAGTGTACAAAAATCTTTTTTTTTCAAATATCGGTATGCATTTCTGATTTTTTTGACGTTGCAAAAAAGGGACATAACTACTTGTGTAAACAGACGAAAATGTTGGTGTAAACTACTTTTATGTCTATGGGTGGTAGACTGGTATTTGTATTGCATTTTTGTAATGATATGAATTAGAAAACGTATTTTAATTTCGATTTTTAATAAGCGAGAGGTGTATTACATGCAATGCGTATACCAACAGCAGAAAAAGAGAGAGATAGAAATATGATACATAGAGATAAGAAATGAAATATATTCTAAACAAGTACCATACCGGAGTAACCCCTACATTCCGGGATGATAATATACAACACTGTGTTTCCATCAACCATACACAAATCAAATATATAACATTTGTCTTATCCTCTAAAAGTTAAACTTCACATACAGGAGATTCAACTTCGATATCTGGTCTTAAATACACTTTTCTTTTACTATTGGAAGTTAATAGAATATCAGATGGCTGAAATTACAATATTAAATAATTAAATACCGAAGTTACTGTGAATTTTGTGAGATACTCCTTAGTTTTCAATAAATTTACATAATTTTAGATATTGCAAAGCGAGAAAACACATCTATTGGGACCAACAGATATCTTATACAATCATTGTCTTTAGCCAACGATTGCATATCAGGTAAGTCAACGTCAAATTATTCTTTTGGACCGGAATCGACAACTGGTGCTCTTTAAAATCTCTGTCTAACTGGTTTTTGCAAACTGAAATCATCTTGATTCTGTAACCATTTTCGTATTTTATGAATACCTAATTTACCATTTCCTGTATTTTTCAACGTTAAATGTTATTTCTCAGCACCCAACGAAGGATCGGCTGGTGTGTCATATATTTGATTTCTTTCATCTTGATTATCAACCATATTTTTTGGTTCTGTAATATAAATTTACTGAAAAAATGTTATAATGTCTACAGCTTCTTCAATGGCACGATCAATATTCCTTCTATTTTCATCATATTCAAACCACCAGTCCAAGTTGAAACATTGCTCGAATAGTTTAACATCGTCTCTTTTAAAAAAATTAAAGTGTTTTGTATTATTGTTGAAAATCACTGGTATTTGATTATGGTCTATAAATTTTATCGCTTCATTGAAAAGGTACGATGTTGCTTCTGAGTCAGTTACATTTAAACAATCATGATGTATTTGATTCGGATCATTATACTGACATCCAATGCATCGATCTGTGTTGATTTTACGACAAATATTTACAATTTCCTTTCCATAAGTAAATATCAAACAATTTTTTAGTCGTTTAACAGGTAATGTTGAGTGAACTATAACCTAAAACGATAGATGTTATTCATCACTGCCCGTCAATGTGTGGATCACATACCACGCACCCGGCACCTGAATAGGTTTTCAGGGGCTTTGGCTACAGAGCTGCCGGGCGCGTCCCCAGGTGGTGGATAGGGGAATGCCCTGTCTTTGCGGGGTAGTCAGGTCATAATACGGAAAGCCTGACCGCGAACCATTGTAGCCAAACTGTGTGGAGAAACGCCACGCTCCATGCAGTATAAAGACCCCTTCTATATTTCTCTAAAGAGAGCAGACGCACTGGGTGTCGTATAGAAGGCTAAATTTCCTGCCCCTACCCATTTCTCCCCTTTTCCAGTGGCAATCAAAAGTCGTTGCCCCGGTTGTCCCTTCCACCTTTGTTTCTTTTTTCTTTTACTTACAATTTGTTTTGAATTGATTAACTTGTTCTCGTCCTGATATAGCTGAAATATTGCTCATTGGACGTTAAACTCTAACTAATCAATCAATCATACCACGCATATTTCACAAACAATAGACAAACTTTTCTTTGTTTTTTTCTGCCTTTTTTGTTTCTGGTGTTGCCATTGTCATTGGATTGTTCGCTTTTAGAAACAACGGCAGTAGAATACCGAAGGAACAAGGGAAGCGATGACTACAAAAATCGAAGTCCAAAGACATGGCAGAAACGGTAACAGATAAAAACAAAGACAAAACAAGGACGTGAGACAGCTACTATGCACGGAAATAAAAAGATAACATTAAGAACTAAGGCACTCATAGTGTGAACTCCCATGAAAACCGGGAGTGACATCAGGTGCTCCGGAAGGGTAAGCATGTCCTGCTCCGCTAGCGGCACCCGTCACACTATCAGTGAGTCAATCTGGGGTTGAGTCAAATCCGGTTATGTCAAATCCGTGAAGACGTGAAATTTAGCTGAAAATGTCCGTTGATTGACGGTTCGGTTCTCACTTATTTTACCAACTCATATTCCACTACTTAAATCATTTCTTTTATGACTGAGATACGGTTTACAAATACACTAATTTTATAAATATTGAAATTGAAAAAAAAAATTTTTACATCATGTAAAAGTGTGAACATTCCGTAATGGAGATCAAAAGGAATTATCCATTTATCTCAAATTCTCTTATCCGGCGTGACATCACAAAGCTGAATTGACAAATCCGATCAGTCGATTTAATCTTACACCCCCAATATAGGCGGTGACGCGATCGATGTTTACAGTTATAATCTATGTAAAAAACCGATATTTTAAATTGCAATATATTCGGTGTTATAATATCTGTGATCTTGAAAATCGAATATGATGTTTATATTGATGTTCCAAATGCATAGTCCGAGTTTCATTTGAATATCTTGAAAAATGAACGAATAAATTAAAGTTGAAGTTACTTAGATATATAGCGAAATGTGGACTTTTTCACCTCCTCCACAGGTAAAGTGCCCGGATGTCCGGATAAGATCTTACTAGTTAATTAAAAATGACAATTTTATGACCCTAATCAGTGATAACGATTTCTCACCAACCAAGGTAAATTTTTCAAGCCTGTGACGTCACGGCGACAGATCCTATTGGTGATCATAAGTGGATTTAATCTACATGTCATAAAATTGTTACATCATTTAGAGTAAAATTTAAGAGGAGTGTACAAAAATCTTTTTTTTTTCAAATATCGGGTATGCATTTCTGATTTTTTTGACGTTGCAAAAAAGGGACATAACTACTTGTGTAAACAGACGAAAATGTTGGTGTAAACTACTTTTATGTCTGTCGGTGGTAGACTGGTATTTGTCTTATCCTCTAAAACTTAAACTTCACATACAGGAGATTCAACTTCGATATCTGGTCTCAAATACACTTTTCTTTTACTATTGGAAGTTAATAGAATATCAGATGGCTGAAATTTCAATATTAAATAATTAAATACCGAAGTTACTGTGAATTTTGTGAGATACTCCTTAGTTTTCAATAAATTTACATAATTTTAGATATTGCAAAACGAGAAAACACATCTATTGCGACAAATAGATATCTTACACAATCATTGTCTTTAGCCAACGATTGCATATCAGGTAAGTCAACGTAAAATTATTCTTTTGGACCGGAAACGACAACTGGTGCTCTTTAAAATCTCTGTCTAACTGGTTTTTGCAAACTGTAATCATCTTGATTCTGTAACCATTTTCGTATTTTATGAATACCTAATTTACCATTTCCTTTATTTTTCAACGTTAAATGTAATTTCTCAGCACCCAATGAAGGATCGGCTGGTGTGTTATATATTTGATTTATTTCATCTTGATTATCAACCATATTTTTTGGTTCTGAAATATAAATTTACTGAAAAAATGTTATAATGTCTACAGCTTCTTTAATGGCACGATCAATATTCCTTCTATTTTCATCATATTCAAACCACCAGTCCCAGTTGAAACATTGCTCGAATAGTTTAACATCGTCTCTTTTAAAAAAATTAAAGTGTTCTGTGTTATTGTTGAAAATCACTGGTATTTGATTATGGTCTATAAATTTTATCGCTTCATTGAAAAGGCACGATGTTGCTTCTGCGTCAGTTACAGTTAAACAATCATGATGTATTTGATTCGGATCATTATACTGACATCCAATGCATCGATCTGTGTTGATTTTACGACAAATATTTACAATTTCCTTTCCATAACTAAATATCAAACAATTTTTTAGTCGTTTAATAGGTAATATTAAGTGAACTATAACCTAAAACGATAGATGTTATTCATCACTGCCCGTCAATGTGTGGATCACATACCAAGCATATTTCACAAACAATAGACAAACTTTTCTTTGTTTTTTTCTGCCTTTTTTGTTTCTGGTGTTGCCATTGTCCTTGGATTGTTCGCTTTTAGATTGACGGTTCGGTTCTCACTTATTTTACCAACTCATATTCCACTACTTAAATCATTTCTTTTATGACTGAGATACGGTTTACAAATACACTAATTTTATAAATATTGAAATTGAAAAAAAAAACTGTTAATTTTTACATCATGTAAAAGTGTGAACATTCCGTAATTGAGATCAAAAGGAATTATCCATTTATCTCAAATTCTCTTATCCGGCGTGACATCACAAAGCTGAATTGACAAATCCGATCAGTCGATTTAATCTTACAACCCCAATATAGGCGGTGATTGATTGATTGATTGATGTTTTACGCCAACTTCAGCAATATTTCAGCTATATAGTGACGAAAATCATCTTTTTAAACCTGTTAACATCGGAAAAACTTTATACCACCCCCAATATAGGCGGTGACGCGATCGATGTTTACAGTTATAATCTATGTAAAAAACCGATATTTTAAATTGCAATATATTCGGTGTTATAATATCTGTGATCTTGAAAATAGAATATGATGTTTATATTGATGTTCCAAATGCATATTCCGAGTTTCATTTGAATATCTTGAAAAATGAAACCGATATTTTAAATTGCAATATATTCGGTGTTATAATAACTGTGATCTTGAAAATCGAATATGATGTTTATATTGATGTTCCAAATGCATATCAGAGTTTCATTTGAATATCTTGAAAAATGAACGAATAAATTAAAGTTGAAGTTACTTAGATATATAGCGAAATGTGGACTTTTTCACCTCCTCCACAGGTAAAGTGCCCGGATGTCCGGATAAGATCTTACTAGTTAATTGAAAATGACAATTGTATGACCCTAATCAGTGATAACGATTTCTTACCAACCAAGGTAAATTTTTCAAGCCTATGACGTCACGGCGACAGCTCCTATTAGTGATCATAAGTGGATTTAATCTACATGTCATAAAATTGTTACATCATTTAGAGTAAAATTTAAGAGGAGTGTACAAAAATCTTTTTTTTTCAAATATCGGGTATGCATTTCTGATGTTTTTGACGTTGCAAAAAAGGGACATAACTACTTGTGTAAACAGACGAAAATGTTGGTGTAAACTACTTTTATGTCTGTGGGTGGTAGACTGGTATTTGTCTTATCCTCTAAAAGTTAAACTTCACATACAGGAGATTCAACTTCGATATCTGGTCTCAAATACACTTTTCTTTTACTATTGGAAGTAAATAGAATATCAGATGGCTGAAATTACAATATTAAATAATTAAATACCGAAGTTACTGTGAATTTTGTGAGATACTCCTTAGTTTTCAATAAATTTATATAATTTTAGATATTGCAAAGCGAGAAAACACATCTATTGCGACCAATAGATATCTTACACAATCATTGTCTTTAGCCAACGATTGCATATCAGCTAAGTCAACGTCAAATTATTCTTTTGGACCGGAAACGACAACTGGTGCTCTTTAAAATCTCTGTCTTACTGGTTTTTGCAAACTGTAATCATCTTGATTCTGTAACCATTTTCGTATTTTATGAATACCTAATTTACCATTTCCTTTTTTTTCAACGTTAAATGTAATTTCTCAGCATCCAATGAAGGATCGGCTGGTGTGTAATATATTTGATTTATTTCATCTTGATTATCAACCAAATTTTTTGGTTCTGTAATATAAATTTACTGAAAAAATGTTATAATGTCTACAGCTTCTTCAATGGCACGATCAATATTCCTTCTATTTTCATCATATTCAAGCCACCAGTCCCAGTTGAAACATTGCTCGAATAGTCTAACATCGTCTCTTTTAAAAAAAATTAAAGTGTTCTGTATTATTGTTGAAAATCACTGGTATTTGATTATGGTCTATAAATTTTATCGCTTCATTGAAAAGGTACGATGTTGCTTCTGCGTCAGTTACAGTTAAACAATCATGATGTATTTGATTCGGATCATTATACTGACATCCAATGCATCGATCTGTGTTGATTTTACGACNTTTTTAACATTTTACACATTTGTTTTACTTGT
This sequence comes from Modiolus philippinarum, assembly GCA_002080025.1. Taxonomy (NCBI): domain Eukaryota; kingdom Metazoa; phylum Mollusca; class Bivalvia; order Mytilida; family Modiolidae; genus Modiolus; species Modiolus philippinarum. Next base: position 21,659 of record MJUU01008243.1, read on the forward strand.
ATAAAGCTATATGGTTTTATATTAATATTCTATGTATTTATTAGAATTTTTCAATAAACCCAACAGTTCTCGCCACAATATAGCTGAAATATTGCTGAAGTTGGCGTAAAACATCAATCAATCAATCAATCAATTATACTGACATCCAATGCATCGATCTGTGTTGATTTTACGACAAATATTTACAATTTCCTTTCCATAAGTAAATATCACACAATTTTTTAGTCGTTTAATAGGTCATATTAAGTGAACTATAACCTAAAACGATAGATGTTATTCATCACTGCCCGTCAATGTGTGGATCACATACCACGCATATTTCACAAACAATAGACAAACTTTTCTTTGTTTTTTTCTGCCTTTTTTGTTTCTGGTGTTGCAATTCTCCTTGGATTGTTCGCTTTTAGATTGACGGTTCCGTTCTCACTTATTTTACCAACTCATATTCCACTACTTAAATCATTTCTTTTATGACTGAGATTGGTTGGTCAGAATATAAGATTGGAATACAAAATAAGTCGAAGTTAACTACAGGGGAAAAAATTAACAATAATATTATCTTTTTGAAAGGAAAGTTATTCTTTGGATGTCAGTTGCAGGGTACGATTTATGCCTTATCCCGCTTGCCCACGACAAGTAAATTCTGTGCAGGGCAAGTTAAGTTTGATGCTTGCTTGTCCGCTTGTCAAATTGGAATTTTGTGAATGTTGAAGGGAATGTTGATTTTAGGAAGGGCAAGTAATATTTAAGAATTGAATGCATTATTTTGAAGTTTCATCGGGGTATGAAAGTGTTGACCGAAGCACATTTTTTTAATGAAGCGTGGTAGCGCTTCATGTTGAAAATGTGCGCACGGTCAACACTTTCATAATCCCTATGAAACTTCAAATAATGCATTCAATTCTTACGATTACATTTTAAAAACTAAATATAAAAAACAAGTTTATTTAAAGAAAATACATGATGAACATTGGTTGATTGATTGATTGATTGAATATTGTTTAACGTCTACTCAGCAATATTTCAGCTATATCAAGACGAGAACAAGTTTGTTGATAAATAATCACTTTGGGGTATGGAAAGGGCCATGGGACGGGAAATTCTGACTGCCACTGGAAAAGTAGGGTGAAATCGTCAAGGGCGGGGAATTTAGCCTTGTAGCCGATCACCTGCGGACCACCCCAAAAAGAGCTTGCTACAAGGGTTCTTTAACGTGCAGGAAGCGTGCCATTTCTTCCAACACGTGGACCTGAGTTTNTGTGTATTTATTAATCCCGCACAACCACGGAATGGGTCCTATTTCTATATCCCGGGACCCTCGGGGTCAGCCTCCGTTTAGGAGGGGTCACACCCCGCAAGCCGGAGATACGAGGTCCTCTGTTAGGAAGACTCATACTCCAAGCTCAGAGGATGCTCCGGGCCTATTCATAAACCGGGACCGCGCACGACGGGATGAACATTGGGATTATATTTCTACAAATTCATCCGCCACGTGGTAATGTGGTAAATGAGTTTCATGGGAATTGTAACTTCACAAATGTTATGGGCTTATGGTATTGTGAAATTGAAATTTTCCAAAAAGTAATTGACAATTCCTCTCTAACCAGTAAAGGTTTACGGTCACCTTCTTTCAATTAAGGAAACGGCTACATTGTAGATATACATAAGTCACATCATCCTTGTATTTTGTAGTGTCAAATTTTCCAGGACCCCTATCAGATAGTCAGAATTGGGGTTGTACTTTTCTTGCACACAGTTAATTTTTTTTTATGAGCAGTGGTTACCACATTATCTGATAAGAAAACAGCATGTAGTTACCACATTATTTGATAAGAAAACAGGGTTTGTAGTTACCACACTTTTTGATAAGAAAACAAGAGTCTGTAGTTACCACACTGTTTGAAAAAAAACAGAGACTGTGTTCAATTCATCAATGGCCACCAAAGTATAAATATGAATATAAGATATAAATGAGGTGTCAAAACTTAAATAAAAACTGCCAATATACATAATTTATAGTCTAATTTCTGACTTGGTTGGTGGTGATCTGATTTAGAGGGAGATAAAGGGAGTGACAGTAAGAAAATATGACCCCAGGGGGTGAAAGCCCTGTTTGTGGCCTCCCATCAAAAGGGGAGACTAAGCACCTATGAGATTAAGTTCATTGATGTATGTATACATATTTTGTGAATGATTCTGACAAGGCATATGAACTGTTTCAGTTATTTTGAACATAATTGGTTATTTGTTCTCTGACAGTTTTTAAACATCTTTGAGTTTATGGTCTTCCAAACGTTTAGATTTTATCTGCACTAAAGAGACATAAGTTGTCGAAATGCGCATATGCAGAATTAAAATTCACAGTAACTTCGGTATTTAATTATTTGTTACCACTGGGTCGATGCCACTGCTGGTGGACTGTTAGTCCCCATGGGTATTCACCAGCCAAGTAGTCAGTACTTCAGTGCTGACCCGAAAGCCGATTCTATTTGGAACCTTACAATATCTACATTTTTGTAAATTTCGTTGAAAACTAAGGAGTATCTCCCTCATGCAAAGCTCTGTCCTTAGCTGATTTTGGCTTTACATTTAGATCATATTGGGTTATTTGTTCTCTATCAGTTTTAAACATCTTTGAGTTTAGGGTCTTCCAAACGTTTAGATTTTATCTGCACTGAAGAGACATAAGTTGTCGAAATGCGCATATGCAGATAATAAACTCACAGTAACTTCGGTATTTAGTTATTTGCATGGGTTGAACCTTTAAAGAACAAGTTTCAATGGATTCTAATTCTCTTAGATGCTTTGTAAAGTCTGATCCACTTTTATCGAAGCAAGTGATAGGAGTTTTTGCAGCTGATGAAATCCAACAGGATGCTAATTATTCTTTCCCAACAGCATGGATAATTAATACCGATAAAACATCTGAACGTGGAAAACACTGGGTGGCCTTCTATATATCATCGAAACGAGACGGCGAGTTCTTTGATAGCTATGGTAAAGAGCCATCATTTTATTGTGATAAATTTACTAACTTTTTTTAAAAAATAGTAACCTTAATTTAAAATATAATAGAAAACAACTTCAAATTCAAAGCAGAATCGTTACGAGTAAGTGCGAGCGACCTACGAATAAATACGAGTTATCTAAGAATTCTTGCGAGCACAAAACGAATTGTTTACGATAACTTAACGAATTATTACGAATATCTGAGATTTAGTTACGACTCTTTCACAATCGGCTGCAATTTTTCTTTTTGGATAACATTTACTTATATAAATTTCAGTCTATATAACCTCTTGTGGTCTTAAAATGCATATTTAAGGAGAAAAGTAATGTCCTACCACAAAATAAACTTTATTTTGTACAACACATTACTCGACTTTTTCTCCGCCGTGCGCGGTCCCGGCTGAAGAATAGGCCCGCAGCATCCTCTGAGCTTTTAGTATGAGCCATCCTAACAGAGGACCCCGAGGGAACCCCGGGATATAGAAATAGGACCCAGTATCTCCGGCTTGCGGGGTGTGACCCCTCCTAAACGGAGGCTGACCCCGAGGGTCCCGGGATATAGAAATAGGACCCATTCCGTGGTTGTGCGGGATTAATAAATACACAACCCATCTTTCGGATGGGATGTAAACTCAGGTCCACGTGTTGGAAGAAATGCCACGCTTCCTGCAAGTTAAAGAACCCTTGTAGCAAGCTCTTTTTGGGGTGGTCCGTAGGTGATCGGCTACAAGGCTAAATTCCCCGCCCTTGACGATTTCACCCTACTTTTCCAGTGGCAGTCAGAATTTCCCGTCCCATGGCCATTTCAATGCCCCAAAGTGATTATTTATCAACAAACTTGTTCTCGTCTTGATATAGCTGAAATATTGCTGAGTAGACGTTAAACAATATTCAATCAATCAATCAATCGACTTTTTCTTGCACAGCCACAAGGGAAAAAAGGAGAAAATTGACATCATAAATTTTCCATCCTTTTTTTCAAAAGGGGGACACACCTCAGATTGGAGTGCCGACCCATTCGTAAAATACTCGCATCTCAAAGTATTCGTGTAAATTAGTAAAGTAACCGCATATAATCTCAAAATGATCGCACGAATGCGTGTTTATCAATCTCAAAACGACCGTAAACTACTCGCAATTATTCGTAATTAAATCGTAAAACATTTTAGGCGCCATATTGTCCACGATTTATTGCGAATGCTTTACGATTCATTGCGATCGGCTATCGATGACTTACGAATTGTTAAGATTTGTTTGCGAGCTCTTTACGAATCAAATAATCGATAAGATTCGTGGACATTCGTGTAAAATTTTTTGACATGTCAAAAAATTTCCATGTCCTTACACGAATCGATACGAATATCTACGAATATCGGCGAGTTAGATAAGAATGCATGCGAACGCCTACGAATCGATCATTCGTGTATGTAAAGGGGGTATTAATTAGTTGTATAGTAAGTGAGAACCGAACCGTCAATCCAAAACGAACAATCCAAGGACAATGGCAACATCAGAAAAAAAAGAAAAAAAACCCAGAGACACAACATGGGTACGGCACAGAAAAGAAAAATGAAGACACACACACACACAAAGATGAAAAACACGGACCCAATAAAAAAACCATTGGTGAGATCAGGTGCACCGGTAGAGTAAGCATCTCCAGCTTCTTATAAGACACCCTTGTATATTTGTTTTCAGTGTTAATGATTCACTCAAGTTATCATCAAATGTACCAAGGGCAATGCTTATTGTCCAGATAACCATATACTAGTACTGTGAGGAGGCTTGGAACTCTAGAAAGGAGAAAAAACCATCCACAGAATGTCTTGTTAAACTTTTGACAATGATACTGAAAAACAACAATTTCATTTTTGATAATGAACACTTTCTTCAGATCAATGGAACAAGTAACGGCACAAAAATGGCCCCTTCCTATACAAATATATTTATGGGTAATTTGGAAAAACGACTTCTTTCTAGTGCTCCATATAAGCCTTTCTCGTGGTTCCGTTTTATTGATGATGTTGACATGAAATGGACTGAAAGTGAAGGACATCTACAAACTTTCATCCAATACTGCAATGATTTCCATCCGAGTATAAAGTCTACATACGAAATATCATCAGAAAAAAATGTCATTTTTATACACTACAACCATTCTTAAAAACGGAGCTATGATAATGGACCTCCATACAAAGAAAACTGACAAACACCAACTTTTATCTCCTAAAAGTTGTCATCCAAAACATATCACTCGGGGAATTCCGTACAGTTAAGGGCTCCGAATCAAACGAATCTGTTCTACCGAAGCTAAATTCAACCAAAGAATAGGTGAATTGAAAAATTACCTTAAAGCTCGGGGATATAACAATCACCTAATAAAAGAATCATTCGAAAAATTACGAAATGTAGATCGAACCAGCCTCCTACACTACAAAGAAAAGGATCAGTTATTGAGAACCCCGCTTGTTATTACCTATCACCCTGACCTAAGAACACTTAATGCTATTGTCAGAAAACATTGGACCCGAGTCGAAAATGACCCAAGCTTNAAAATATTCCCTTGTCCCCCTGTTGTTTCATTCAAAAGACCTAGGAACTTTTTTTTTAACTTTTACATTATTCATTCAACAACATCCTGTTACATTGAACCCTAGGTAGCCCAGGGATAAGCATACCTAGGGGCCCCTGTATATACAAACTCTCATTGCCAGGGAAAAAATGAGAGGCATTTAACCATCACACAATTTTCAATTTAGATAATTTATAATCACATTACTCCAATTTACAATTATTACACCAATATTAATAACATTTAGAAAACTTTTAAATTGCCTATAAAATACCTTCCCCAACTCGCCCTACACCTGTGCTCGGATATCCCGTGAAAAACTCAATCATGTGTCGTCACTAAAAAGACAAGACGTTAATTGATCCAGTCAAGGTAATCAATTCCTTTCATAGACTAATTAACGCAGG
>MJUU01008243.1:44807-59863 GCA_002080025.1 Modiolus philippinarum
TGACTAAGATATCAAGCCTTCTTACATATGAAACTTCAATTGAAATACTTCTAAATAGATTTGGTATAACAACATCATCAATTATGAAAGAAGAACATGATATTGTGTAAGGTAAACTTCTGAAATGGTTAAATGGAGGACTCTAAGATATGAAATCAATGAGCGGATTATAAACCTTACCACATTCGTTTTCAATAAAATGCCATTTGCATGCTTTGTCAAACACGTGTGCCATCGTAGGTGGCTACTCCTGGTCATGCTTTTTGAGCAAGTTCACTTTACAAACACAACTTTATGGCTGAATTTCTTTGAATCTGACTTTCTGGATCACATACACTTCTTCATTGCAAAAACAGCTAGCAATTGCAGTTTCATATTTGCATTGCACCCCACCCCCACACACCAGAAACTAAAGATAATCCCAGGAGAATCCAGACCATTGCCATGTTTTTACTTCTTTATGGAATGTTTAAAGGAGAACGTAACGGGTTGTAATCAAAGGAATAAAGATATTGGAATGGTCTCAAAAAACGTAATATATACCGCAAAATATAAGTTAATTTTATACCAAATTTAATTTTAAATAAATTTTAATATACATTATTAGCGTTATAAAAGAGGAAAGTAAAAGAATTCAACAGTAGATTATGTAACTCCTTACGGTTCACTAAATACAAATGTCTGGAATGGATATGTTAACGGTTCCGGAATACCGGTATTTATGTTACTCATTTCCTACATTGATAAAATCAATAAAAATTCTTAGATATTTATAGGTTTCATTATGAGTGAGGCTTGTATATCGCTTGTTATCAACTCGAGCAATTTAATTACACAATAATAATATCGCTTGTTATCAACTCGAGCTATTGAATTACACATTCTAATATGACTCTTCTTTGGCTTTGGAAACAAAGCTATGTTCCAATTCCAACAATATTTTTTAGCACGTGCGTATATTTTTAACAAAAGGACATTCGTAATGTACAGTTTCACATTTTATTCACTCAATATTCATGTGTAAATAAAGTATTAAATAATTAATCACCCAAAAGCTGCATCAAATACTGACAATAATAGAAATTTACAACAGTTACTGAATTTCAGAGTCGGAACTGAAATTGACATAACCGTCACCTAGCAACGAATGTTTTGTTGTTATGAAATCTTGTCTATGTTGCATATCATGCTCTGCAATTTAGATATAAAAATTTTATTTTGTGACGTTCATAAAATTATTATGTGTTTAATTCCTTTTCTTTTCTTTTTGGTTTTCAAATATAATATAACTAAGCAGTCATGTAAATCAGAAATACCACCAGCTTGAATCAACAGATTTTCTATGTTTTGCAACCGAAGGGATGTGCTGCTAGAAGTTGAAGCAATTGTGGATACCAATGCTGTCGTGGCCAAAATGGGGTATCAGAATTACTTCGCACTGAAAATTCTGCATGTGAGCTAGAACTTTGGGTATTAGAGATACAGGAGGGTATACATATGCAAACATTCCTCCCCAATTCATGGATAGAGCATCCACTGCTAGCGCTTGTGGGTGATGTAGCCATGAACAGAACACTGTTGCCTTCTTGTTCTGAAATGTTGCAAAAAGATCTATCGATGGAAACCCCAATTTTTGAAATACTTTCTGGACAATCACATTGTTCAATTCCCATTCCGTTGACCGAACCTTGAACCTGCTCAGGCGATCTGCTAATACATTGTTTTCTCCAGATATGTGGGCTGCTTTCAGAGTCATTTGGTTCTGCAGGGCAAAAAACCAGAGATCCGATGCCTGTTGACAAAGCTGAGGGGAACGAACCCCCCCTTGTTTGTTTATATACTGCACTACAGTTATATTGTCGGATCCTATCAGAACTTCTTTGTTTTTCAGATATTTAACAAGTTTCTGAATTATTAAAACACTGCTGTTAGCTCCAAATTGTTTATGTGTTGTGTTTTCATGGATTTGGGCCAGAGACCTTGCACAGTCAGTCTTCGTATGACCCCCCACCTGTGGTTGAAGCATCTGTCGTGATTGTTATGCTGGGTTGTTTTTGTTTTAATAATCGACCCTGTGTAATGTTTGCTGAACACAGCCACCGTCTCAGATGAGATTTTAGCTTCTGAGTACATGTTTTTTGAAAATCACAGCTCATCCGAGATGGAGACCAATTCTGAAGCAAGTGTAGCTGGAGTGGCCTCATAAATAATATTGCATTTGGAATCAATTCCAGACAGGATGCAATCTTTCCCAAAATATGAAGATAATATCTGGATGTTTCGCTCCCTTTCATTAAATTGCGAACAGCTATTGGCAGAGACTGAACCCTGTCTGGAGTTGGAAAAACAAGTCTAACCTAAACAATGCTCCTAGGTATGTTATGGTTTGTGTTGGAGCGAGATGTGATTTGTCCCGATTGATTATGAATCCTAATCGAACAAGGAGATTTAGCATCATCTCTCGGTCTGCTATTAACCGTTGCCTCAACTGATATACACACATCCAATCGTCTAGAGAAACTGCTAAACGAACATTTTGTTTTCTCAGGTGTGCAGCTACCACTGATACTACCTTTGTGAACACTCTTGGAGACGTAGTTTGACCTAAACAGAGAGCTCGGAAATTTTGTTGTTCACACAAAACCTGAGATATTTTCTGTGATTTTTTGAAAATTTTAATGTGTAAATAGGCATCTTTTAGATCGAGTCACATTGCCCAATCCCTTTGTTTGACTAGATTTAGTACTTTGCTTATTGTATCTATTCTGAAGTGTTGTTTTCGGACATACTGGTTTAGAGGTTTCAAATTTACTTTGGGTCTCATTTCCCCATTTTTCTTTTGTACTAGAAATAGCGTACTGTAAAAACCTTCCTGTATTTTGTTTGGGGGAACAATTTCGATAACTCTTTTTTCTAGTAAACTTTCGATTTCCAAATTCAAAATATCTAAATTTTTGGCATTTGTTTTTGTTTCTTTCACACCTAGAAATAGAGGTATTTGCTGAAATTCCAATTTGTAACCCTCCTGAATGACTGATAGTACCCATTGATCGTTTGTAATACTTTGCCATTCTTTCAGAAAATGAGATAAACGACCCCCTACTGGTATCTCTGAAAACCCCACTTTGATTACCTTGTCATTTTCTAGACACTTGGCTTATTTCGTAGAGTTACTGGAATTCTTTGGGATACGAAAATTATCCAGTATTTGTCCAGTTCCCTTGAACTCTGTACATTTCTTGTCAAAGTTTCTATTTCCAGAGGTTCCTGCTAATGATCTAGAAAAACCTGAATTGTACACAATGATTTGTCTTTTTCAATTATACAAGTTTTTTTTAAACAGGTGCATCTGTGTTCGAACTAGATTTCCTTTTACCAAAATCTTTCTTTGAGATGTCTGGTAATAGATCCTCCAAAGTTTTATTTTTCCCTTTTCTAGTTTTAAGAAATTTCTCCAATTCTGCACCAAAAATACCATAATGTGACAACGGTAAATTGGACAAATCCCTTGCATCGCCTAATTCATATGGACTATTATCTGTCATTGCTAATTGGCGACGTATAATGTGATGGAATGCTCCAGTACGACAAAACTGGTCCAAGGTCTTTGTTGAGATAGCAAACACATCATGTACTTGCTGTGCAGCTTTATCAATATTAACAACTCTTGATTGTAACTTTTGTAACAAAGTACCCAAAGCCTGTTGCATATATATGTTCATAACAATTCCCATGTAGGCAGCTTGCAGACCTCTATATGCCGTTTTCTCTACCATTTTACATTGTTGACTATATAAAGTTCTTCCTGTTTTTGTACTGGAAGCTTTTTTCCCATGTTTTTTAACTAAACATCTGGTAATTAAGTCATCAATTGAAGGAACTTGCAAAAAATTTTCAGTGTTTTTGTGCACCAGAAATTCCTCCTTGTGCTCTTCCACAAAAGCGGCGATACCATTTGGATTACCTGACCTCCAACTATTTTCTGTGAAGTGTCAATTTCTATGCTTTTTTTGTCAAGGCATCCTCTCCAAAAATGTCAAACACTTTTTGGCAGACTCGGATAAATTTTCTTCATCACTAACATTATCATCTGACATTGTTGACTCACTGTTGACAACATTGCTTAAGGTTTCGCCCTTTTTAGGCCTAATAAAATGTTATCGTCACAGTCAGATATTTCATCCTCATTATCTGAGATGTCATTACGTGGCTGTCTTTGTGACTGCACAGGTTGTGACTCTGGGCGTCTTTGTGACTTACCCATAGCGCTTTCGGAATCTTTATCGCCATTTACGGCACCATTCCTACTAGCTTGGTTCTGACAAATTTGAAACATTTGCTCTAATTTGTTACCAAAATAGTCAAACTTACTGTTCATTTTTTCTTCCATTACTTCGTATTTACTTTTACTCCGATAACGTTTACCTTTGCTCTGAGATTTCGGCGGAGAATTAGTAATGGCGGACTCTCGGTCATCTTCAAGAGAAACACGATCACTGTCAGTTCCCTTAACCGAAGCGTCAGCCACAATGTAAACTATACACGAACAAAGAACTTCTCAATCCAAATGAAGAATATGCTCGCAGCGAGAAAAAACACCTCTGCTTTCAAAGCGCCGAGAAAGAAAACTGACTTCGTTTACCTGGATTGGAAGTGATTACGTAGTACACATATGTGCTAACTTTTCACTTCCGGTGGGGAGCGAGTTAAAAGGAGAAAGATTTCCAAACATACATATGTCAGGCAGGTCTCTAAAATGTAATTAAAAAGTAATGCAGATGACATAATGAAACGAGCATGGAATTAAAAATAACAAAATAAATTCCATGGCGTGGTTTTGACCCGATGTGTGACCTCTAGAACAACCAATGAAAATACGGATGAAAAGTTATCTAATCATATGAAAAGCCAATGAAATGATAGCATAAAAGTTATCACTAAGTGATACTAAAATAATCTAACCCTGTAAGAAATAGATATTGCTGCCACACCATAAGAGAATGATCTGTTTAAGGTGTACAATGGATTTGTTAATTATATAAATGGAATATATCACATATTATTATCTAAGAGAATGGTATGCGACTGTAAGCAGAGTGTCATGGGTGCCATTTGGAGTGGAATATTTATAACACATGTAGTCTAGTCATAAAAAATTGATCTTTTTTTTGTTATGTAACATTTCTATTATAAAATGAGCACAAATTTGGTTAAACTTTATTCCAAGAAAGATATTCAGGAAGAAAACAGTTCGTAAGTACAAATTATTGAGTTATATTTTCATTTCATTGCCGAGTTTTGTCAAAATATGCTTGCTTTTAAAGTCCTATAAATAAATTTCAAAACTACTGCCGCCGTGCGCGGTCCCGGCTGAAGAATAGGCCCGCAGCATCCTCTGAGCTTGGAGTATGAGCCATCCTAACAGAGGACCCCGGGATATAGAAATAGGACCCAGTATCTCCGGCTTGCGGGGTGTGACCCCTCCTAAACGGAGGCTGACCCCGAGGGTCCCGGGATATAGAAATAGGACCCATTCCGTGGTTGTGCGGGATTAATAAATACACAACCCATCTTTCGGATGGGATGTAAACTCAGGTCCACGTGTTGGAAGAAATGCCACGCTTCCTGCACGTTAAAGAACCCTTGTAGTAAGCTCTTTTTGGGGTGGTCCGTAGGTGATCGGCTACAAGGCTAAATTCCCCGCCCTTGACGATTTCACCCTACTTTTCCAGTGGCAGTCAGAATTTCCCGTCCCATGGCCATTTCCATACCCCAAAGTGATTATTTATCAACAAACATGTTCTCGTCTTGATATAGCTGAAATATTGCTCAGTAGACGTTAAACAATATTCAATCAATCAAAACTACTGTAATGAGTGAACATATTTGTTTTTTTTAAATGTTGGTAAAGCCTGATAGCCCCATGATAAAAGTTAGAGTGAACAGGTATTTAATGGAAATCTGCTAGAAATTATTTGTGATTCCAGAGAAAATATTTCACTACATTTCCGAAAACTGCAAAATTAAATGAGATCATAAATTTCCTCATTAAGAAGAGGCACCTCTGCACATTAAAAAAAAAAACCTTTAATATTTGTGTAGATTTATTACATACATTTCTAATATTGTAAATAGTGGAGGATGTCCGGTACAAGATTATTTTCGTGCAGAGTTGTTGTTTTTTTTTATTTCATGTGTTGTTATTATTTACAATGTTTTCTGAAAACATACATCGTGCAGGCATATTTCTTATTTTTCCTTTAATATTTAAGGACATTTTATTTCTCATATGGTCCTGCACTTTACCCCTTTTATGAGACCCTCACTATGGTTATAGCAGTATTGTAAAATACATTTTCTCTCCTTTTTATTGGATTAAAATGAATTCCAACACCATTGTAAAACAGGAAGGAAGGTCCACAGAAAGACTTGAGCAGGGTACATCAGAATCACAACATAATCATACTACAAATGCAGAGTGAGTTACTACAAATACAGAGTGAGTATTTTTTTCTTTTAACTTCTTTTAGGAAAAGACAAGTAGTTTATGCACATGAAACCATATTACACTCCAACTATAATTAATTTTAATGTACTGTATGGCCATTGCGGCCCCGGCTTATGAATAGGCCCGCAGCATCCTCTGAGCTTGGAGTATGAGTCTTCCTAACAGAGGACCCCACGGGAACCCCGGGATATAGAAATAGGACCTTATATCTCCGGTTTGCGGGGTGTGACCCCTCCTAAACGGAGGCTGACCCCGAGGGTCCCGGGATATAGAAAAAAGGACCCATTCCCTGGTTGTGCGGGATCAATAAATACACAACCTATCTTTCGGATGGGATGTAAACTCAGGTCCACGTGTTGGAAGAAATGTCACGCTTCCTGCACGTTAAAGAACCCTTGTAGCAAGCTCTTTTTGGGGTGGTCCGTAGGTGATCGGCTACAAGGCTTAATTCCCCGCCCTTGACGATTTCACCCTACTTTTCCAGTGGCAGTCAGAATTTCCCGTCCCATATCCCTTTCCATATCCCAAAGTGATTATTTATTAACAAACTTTTTCTCGTCTTGGTATAGCTGAAATATTGCTGAGTAGACGTTAAACAATATTCAATCAATCAATCATTTCGGCAACTTATGCTTCATCACCAGTACTCAGACCGCAAAAATTGGAAATCTAAAGACGCTGGTTGTCACCTTGGACATATTACTAGTACTTCGCTAGTTGATAAACCCCATATATATAATGTGGTTGTATAATAAAATAATTTGCATTTATGAAGTAATTGAATATGTACTGTAAAAATTGATATTTTTTTTCTATATTTTCAGACCTACAGATGCTCTATCACCTTCAAAGGTTCATGAGTCATAACATTGAGGATCTTGCAATCAAAATTGCCTACCACTCCCATATAATAGTCAAACAGAAAAGAAAAATAGAAGAGAATATCAAGTTCAATAAGCAAGTAAAAATCAGGAAGCACGAATGACAGTCAACTGTTTGTGCTATGAAAAGGAAAGTACATTGTACATGTATGATGTATGGAAACCAAAGTGACTTGTTAAGACTATGAATACAAAATTGCATTTTATAACTCTTTTTTTTATATAGTAAAATTTTGAGATACCCATTTACAAAAGGTATTATTGAGATGGAATAACCCATAATGAGTGAATGTATCGATAAAATATGAATGCAGTTTGCAATCAGTCTGTCTCCACCATCCTGAATCTGTTTTTGTATCCAATCACAATAGAACTTATCTATCAAAGTCCTTATACTGTTTAACCTTAGGCGTTTTTCTCTATCATGCAGTCTTTCATGTTTTGGTTTTCGAGATGTCTTGGCTTGATCTGTACTAATGAGACATAAAATGTCTAAATGGTCATATACGGATACTTAATGCCAACTTCAGTATTTATTCATATAAGGGTTTATGTATCTGTATGCATAACATATTAATCATATACATATAAATACATTGTACCTGTAACAATAAAAACACATACACAACATAACAGCTTACAAATTTATTTCCCTCATAAATTGTTTATTTACTTTTTGTGAAACATAGCTCTTGTTACATACTGTATAATTGATGTCAGATAGTTCCATTGTCTGTCATAATGCTATTCCCTTAATAGTTGTTTTGTTGTTAAAGAAAAAAAGGCGAATGTCCCCATTGTTCTGTTGTATTCACACACAGTTAAAATTAATTCACCAGGTAGATGGAAATGTTTAATGCAAGAGCACAATAACTGGTTAAAATTAAGGTTCTTTTCAATTTTATCATAGTTGGGTACATTCACATTATTTTTAGATGACACTTCTAATATGTGAACAATGGAAACCATGACAACTAGCCATTTGAAAATCGCCAATAACATGATGAGCGACGTCACAACAGTTTCTATGGTTAAAAAGACGACGTCATAATACGTTTTGTGCACACATACGTCAGTAAATCTCATGAAATGGCCGTCGTTACTCTGTATACTATACAGTACAGAAAGAGACATACCATAACAAATCACTCGGAAAGACATGAATTTGAATCCTTTAGACATAAAATCAGACATACTATCACTGTGATAGACCCAAAAAGCCATAAAACAAAGTGGGGAGGATTAAATTTTATTGCCCGTTTTACCTGTAATTTCTTTGAAGTCTACCTACTTAATTAGATTTTAACCTGTACAACAGGAAATTTCTTAACAAACTTGGGGTTTTATTGCCCAAATAAAAAAAAATCAAGGTAAAAATTAATCCCCATCACTTTCCAAGACGTTCCCACTATCACAGTGATTAGTTATGGTATGTCTCTTTCTGTACTAAATGTTCGCCTAGATCAATAAATGTCTTATTAGAATTAAAATATGTCATGTTCGCCGGTGGTTTGTAGTCGATTTACATATGGGTAACCATTATTTTCGTTCATTTTACCCCTCGCTCTGGTGCGCTACGCACTGGGTACAATAGTAACTGAAATAATGGCCACCCATATGTAAATCTCCAACAAACCACAGGCGCTCGTGAATTATTTCTTAAATATATACTGCCATTTATCCTTAAAGTAGATGCTGTAAATATCAATATTACAATAACACTTGTCCATTTCAATACATTTATTGAGAATTTCATATTCATGGTACTATTTGATAAACTTAAGGTGACACTGTTCTGTGATGAGACATGGTTAAATTGTAAGCACTTTCTCTTGGAATTAAAAAAAAATGTATATAACTTTATAGTTTAAACACACCAAATTAAACTATTGTTGGATTGCCAAGTTAATATTTTCATTTCTGGTTGGTTAAATATAAGAATCATAAGAGAAACATGAAATGGGGGGGGGGGGGGGNNTTACTCCATTTCCTCATAACTTGAATGTTGATTTCTTATTAGCTAGAGCTTATAATGTTTTAATCTAATTCAAAACATATGTTAAAAAGTTTGTGTTTATTTGTCCCCTACATTAATGAACTATGGGGTTAAGTATGTAGAGGTTTTAATCAAAATACCTTTTTTAAATACAAATTGAAATGGTTGGAGTTATTATCCCCCATATAAGATGGAGGTTGTTCATTTGGCGGTTACAAATATGGGGATTATAAGTGGTAGGATGGGGGGTAAAGAACCCCGGTAAGTAGTCATCACATTTATGTACTATTGTATTTTTTTTCCCATTTATTGTTATACGATAATCAAACATTTGTTATTTCTAATATATTTGTAACATGTTTTACGGGGTGTCCAGGGTTTATACTGGACTCCTTCAGAACGACAACATTGTGTTCTTGCTGACATGCTTTATTAACATAATACATGGGTCCACACGGGGGACCGACAAAACAAACAATAAACAAAGGGAGGTAATTTACTACAAGAGATTGCAGTGCAATCATATAATATTACATCTCCGTTCTTTTGAAGAAAATTAATGTTCAATCTGATTGTCTATAAATTTAACTATTCACGAATTTAACATTGACTAGATGTAAAGATAATAGTTCATAGTGACTAGCTGTAATATAGATAGTTCATCATGTTGACTAGATATACACTGAATGTTGTTAACAATGAGTTTACTGTCAATTGTCATATTTTCAAAAAGGCATATAATATACATATTTACACATCAACAATTTTCTAAGGCTTAACAACACGACCAGAGCGGGTGACATAAGGACTTTTTGATTCATCAGTACTTTTAAATGGAGTTTTAACTTTTGTGCTATTTTCAGTAACTTTTTCTTTTAAATTTATGGGTGTGTCAAGGGTACAATTGAATTCAGTATCCTTATTGTCCAAAATATCAGGGATTGAGTCAAACATTGATTTCTGGCACAGGTTTTCATTTGTTTTCAATAAGTGACGACGATTGCGCCTATACTGGGCACCATCTGGTGTGCGTATTGTATAGGACCTTTCATCATTTTATTGACAACAATTGCTGGTTGCCAAGACTTGTTTTGACTTTGTATTCTGACTGTGTCATTGCTTTGCAAAGGTTTTAATGTTTTTGCACTTCTATCAAAATACTTCTTTTGTGCAGCATGACTCAAGTTCAAGTTTTTTCTGACTTTGGACAAATCGGGGTTATTATGTACCAGTTTATCTGTTGTGCATGTGGGAACTGATCTTAGTCCTCTGCTCATAAGAAGTTGGGATGGGGACAAACCAGTATCCGAAATTGGGGTTGTACGATATTCTAAAAGACCAATATAAAGTCAGTTTACTTTTGTTAGCCTTTTTCAGAATGCGTTTAATTGTCTGGACAGTTTTCTCAGCAAGGCCATTGGATTGAGGGTACTTGGGGCTAGATGTTACATGAGCGAAATCCCACAATTAAGCAAATGTCTTAAACTCATTGAATGCATATTGGGGACCGTTATCTGAAACAACCTTTTCCGGAATCCCAAGGCGAGAAAACATACCTTTGAGTTTTACAATTACTGCATCACTGCTCGTGCTCCTCAACCTTTCGAATTCAAAATAACGACTAAAATAATCCACTACAACTACATAATCTTGTCCATTCAAGGTAAATAAATCAGTGGCAACACTTTGCCAGGGATAGTCAGGGATCTCATGAGGGATTAAGGGCTCTTTTTGATTGGAGTTCCTTAATTCCAAACATACTGGACATGAAGAGACTAACTCTGTAATGTCTTTTGACATTCTGGGCCAGGATAATATGTCCCTAGCTCTACTCAAACACTTTTCAATGCCCATATGACCTGAGTGAACAATTTGTAACATTTCTGACCTTAAATCCTTTGGAATAACAATTTTATTTCCCTTTAAAATCAAACCATTAGTGAAGGTCAACTCATCACGATGAATGTTGGGGCCTGATCGCAATGGCGAATGTGGTACACAGGCTGCCTGATGGGTATTGTGACTACCGTTTGTTCAGTCACAGGAATAATGGAAAAATACCATGTTTGGCCATTGGGAATAACTTTGTTTACGATTATCTAAACAACAAAGGAGAGATAACAGGTATATGTTTCCAGAAAGTTGATGAAGGTAAAATGATACCTTGTCTTGATGGTCATCAGTTCTTACCGGTGGATTGGCCAAATGCCCCAACAAAACCTCAATAGCAAAATCAGCCAAACCTTGTCTTACAGGAGCCAACTTTTGCAGCACCACGTAGATGGCATGAGTTTGGACATTTTTTATTTCACTTAAGAACTGCCTTAATAAATCAGATGACACCACCAAATCGTCCTCCTCCTGCTACTTTGTATGATGCCTTTATTGGTAATTTTTGGAATGGAGGTGTCAACGACAAACGTGACGAAACCCCATTATTTGTCCTTGAATCAACTTTAAACCACATACATGGAGAGAACATGGTTCATGGTTGGGAGAGTCTTATTCAATTCAAGAATTCATCAACTGGAGGATTAACTGCCTTAACAATGGCAGTTTCAAACCTTCTAAATGAATTACTTAAGATATTTATTGAAGGACAAAGATTTATTCAACAAGCACCAGAGAAACGTCCAAGAACACAACACTATGTGCTGGAGTGGTACACTGTCTTGTTTATGGTTTTCCTCCTCTACAGATCAATGATGAACAACATCACTATCAGGATCGTCGGAGAAGATTACGCCAAAGAGTAATACTTCCCAAAGCTTTGGGCAGCCGATCAAGATCAAGATCTCGCTCGCCGTCCCCAGCAAATGATCTTGAGAACGATGTAATAAATACAAGAACCAGACAACAACTAGAGAATTTACACCAGGTTCTTCAAAATCCAAATGAATACGAACTTAAATCTCATCGTTTTCATTCTTATTTTGAACCACACAAACCAGATTTTTTTGTTTTGAACATAGGAAATACTTTTAAAGCAACGGCAACAGTTTTGGTGGAAATAAGTTCTTAAAAAAGGTTTGGAAATTATGTTTCATTCCAGACTCATTTGAAGTTAAGCACTGAGCATCTCCTTCAGCAGTGTCTAGCTGGTATTTCTCATAATCAGCAAGAAATTTCAGGTTTACTTCTTGTACCAGATGGTATGAAATTAATCCAAGTTTGTATGCAAAATAATGCAAATCATGCATACTTAGTGAGAGAATCAGGTCTTGTAAGATGGCATCAAACTGGCCAGATATATGCATTATTGCAGTACTTGGAAAATGCAATTCAGTAATCTGTAAGTTGTTGGCTCACGTAGGCTACAGGGTTCGACACTAACGCTAGTTCTGTAGTAAAATATCAAAAGGACTATTAAACCTTCCCTTCCAACTAGTCCTTTGGGCTAGTAAAATTTTTGTAGTGGTAGTATAAGTTATGTCTATACTTCCCGTTTTTATAATCCCACACCTGACACCATGTAACATGTTTTACGCGGTGACCAGGGTTTATACTGGACTCATTCAGAACGACAACATTGTGTTCTTGCTGACATGCTTTATTAACATAATACATGGGTCCACACGGGGGACCGACAAAACAAACAATAAACAAAGGGAGGTAATTTACTACAAGAGATTGCAGTGCAATCATATAATATTACAATATTCATTGTATTTGTGAATCTTTGAACGCTATTGATGTTTTGTATTTCCATCTTTGTCAAGTTTGATTAAATTCGCATGTTGTCTTTCAAGAAGTGTTTTGTTTTATAATGTCTATGTGCCGAATTTCGGATTACATGATCCACTTCTTATCATCAGCAGCACACAATTCTATTAATTTCTAAGTCATGTTTATAAAAAAAAATAAAGGGATATGGGGTAAATGTCCGTTGGACAAAATCCCTATAAATACATGGTATGATTAAGCAAATGGAACGATTCTATTAATTTCTAAGTCATGTTTATAAAAAAAATAAAGGGATATGGGGTAAATGTCCGTTGGACAAAATCCCTATAAATACATGGTATGATTAAGCAAATGGAACGCTTTCAATATTATTCTTATCATTTTTAATCAAATAAAAATTACACATCATTGATTAATTGATTGATTGATATTGTTTAATGTCTACCCAGCATTTTTTCAGCTATATCAAGACGAGAAGAAGTTTGTTGATAAAATAAATAATCATTTTGGGTATGGAAAGGGCCATGGGACGGGAAATTCTGACTGCCGCTGGAAAAGTAGGGTGAAATCGTCAAGGGCGGGGAATTTAGCCTTGTAGCCGATCACCTACGGACCACTCCAAAAAAGAGCTTGCTACAAGGGTTCTTCAACGTGCAGGAAGCGTGGCATTTCTTCCAACACGTGAACCTGAGTTTACATCCCATCCGAAAGATGGGTTGTGTATTTATTAATCCCGCACAACCACGGAAGGGGTCCTATTTCTATATCCCGGGACCCTCGGGGTCAGCCTCCGTTTAGGAGGGGTCACACCCCGCAAGCCGGAGATACTAGGTCCTATTTCTATATCCTGGGGTTCCCTCGGGGTCCTCCGTTAGGAAGACTCATACTCCAAGCTCAGAGGATGCTGCGGGCCTATTCATAAGCCGGGACCGGGCACGGCGGAATTACATATCATTCGAGTTCTATTAAACAAACAGCAAAGTACCTTCTGAATGTTAGATCGATCTGTATAGTGCTTTTTGCAATCTTTGCTGTTAAGTGTTCTTGCTTTTTGTCTCTTTTGATGTTGGACAGGTGTATGCATATCTTTGTCGTCACGAAAAATAATTAACCTGAAGCGCTACAAATAGATTAAATTTAAATTTCCCTTAGCTCAACAGTGTTAATCAATTAGTGATTCCATCTCACTGTATTGATGTATTGATTTTTTTCGTAAAGTAGTAGATTTGTTTCCGGAATGAACACGACTCAAAACTCCCGTCCGCCGTGCGCGGTCCCGGCTGAAGAATAGGCCCGCAGCATCCTCTGAGCTTGGAGTATGAGCCATCCTAACAGAGGACCCCGAGGGAACCCCGGGATATAGAAATAGGACCCAGTATCTCCGGCTTGCGGGGTGTGACCCCTCCTAAACGGAGGCTGACCCCGAGGGTCCCGGGATATAGAAATAGGACCCATTCCGTGGTTGTGCGGGATTAATAAATACACAACCCATCTTTCGGATGGGATGTAAACTCAGGTCCACGTGTTGGCAGAAATGCCACCCTTCCTGCACGTTAAAGAACCCTTGTAGCAAGCTCTTTTTGGGGTGGTCCGTAGGTGATCGGCTACAAGGCTAAATTCCCCGCCCTTGACGATTTCACCCTACTTTTCCAGTGGCAGTCAGAATTTCCCGTCCCATGGCCATTTCCATACCCAAAAGTGATTATTTATCAACAAACTTGTTCTCGTCTTGATATAGCTGAAATATTGCTGAGTAGACGTTAAACAATATTCAATCAATCAATCAATCAAAACTCCCGTATTATTTTCTCGCATGTGACGATAATTGATTGAAGCAAGTCCTACATATTACTTTCCAGTGGCTATCGCGACATTATCTTTTTACTAAACCTTAATATTTTTCAAACTGTAATATTTACATAGGTCAACCTTGTCCGGAGATACCATACAGTATGAAATGTCCAGCATCACTCGTTTCAGAATATCA
>MJUU01008243.1:62049-75055 GCA_002080025.1 Modiolus philippinarum
AAGGTCAAGGTCAAAATGTCTACAAATATGGTACCGCTAGAAAGCTCTTATCATAAGCAAGTCACATACCAAATATGAAGACCCTACCCCTAAAAGCCTGCCTGCTAGAGGCAAGGTTAAAGTTTTTTATGTATTGCCCTAGGGCCAAGGTCAAGGTCAAAATGTCTACAAATATGGTGCCAAAAGAAAGCTCTCATTGCAAGGAAGCTACACACTAAATATCTACATCCCAACTCTTAAGGTCTCCATTTCACAAGCAAGGTTAAAGTTTTTGCTGACGACGCCGACGCCGGGGGTATGACAATAGCTCTCCGGACATTCGTTCCGGCGAGCTAAAAAGTCAGCCCATATCGATTTTCCTAGTATTGGCCATATTCCGATCAGGGCCAATACAACCCCTTCGGAACGTCACATAGGTTTCCATCTCACGTGATGTAATAATGCGAGAAAATCGATAACTGGTCGTCTGATGATGGAGCTGTCGAAAGGAATGTTTTTGCGGATTGTCTGAGTGAGAAATATGGCAGTTTTAACATCAACAGTTGTTTTATTTACTTGAAAAAGTGAGATCGTCAATCACCTGAAATGAAACGTTGATAAAATTTCCGACTACTGTGTTGAAATCTTTGTTGTCTGAACGACCATGCGACAAAAGAACTGAACACATTTCAGTACATGTGTACCTCTATTTTAATGTTGAATACCGGTGTTAAATAAAGGCTAAATGTCTGGGAAATGTTCATGGGTTGATCTAAAATTTTGTAACAATATGGATCGATAAAAGTTCTTTGTTATATAATTAAAATATTTGACTTTTAAATATTTTAATGATCCAGGGCGGATATTTTTTTTATTAGTAATTATTTATACAGATAAACATACACAAGTTGTTTAGATTCACAAGTACATGTAATTCAATTACTTCAGGCTAAATGTACATTATTTGTATGGTCAGTTATTAAATTTAATACATTTAGGGTTAGGTTGACAAGATAATTGAAATATTAACTGGATTGACCTTCTACGGGCTGGGTTAAAACCTATTTATGTCATTTAATGTTCAAGGAGCGCCCTGGATTATTATGATTTATGTCTAACAATATTTATACATATAGTATAAATATTCACTTGTACAATCAGTTGTTATGCTTGGACTGGACAATTAAAGATCAGTATTACAGCACGATGTTGAGTCTTCATAGTGCCACATATTCAAAAATGGTGCTCGTGACCACGGTAAGTTAACTTAGAGTTTTTATTTTTTTATTCCTAAGTATGGTTGATTATGATTTTAATTTCAAAGTTTGGCAATATAAGTTAAGAGTCTAATTAATAAAGCATCGGTTAAATGATTTTAAATTTAACATTCATGGTATGGCTGAGAATGAATTTAACATACAAGGGGCATTTCAAACTTTGGCAATACAATTTCAGAGTCTAAATAATAAATTATCGGTAAATGGAGTAGCTAATATTGTTCCAACTTTTGATGGCAATCCAGAAATTTTACAAATTGGCCAAAACAAATAGAAAAATACAGGGTACTTACAAATTTAAATGACAGGGAAATTCTGTTGGTCGCCCTTCAATCAACCGAAGAAGGAGTTTCAGATTTTATAACTAGATGGCTAGGGGATGGAATAGGCGATAAAAATTGGGCAGAATTAAAAGTACAATTGGCCTATCGTTTTAGTAATTGTGGAGATTCAAGTATAGCTTTAGAATTACTGAATAGAATCAAGCAAAAACCAATGGAAATCATTCCTTTATATGGGGAACGGGTCTTGTCATTGGCAAGGGATGCATTCATAAATGAAAATCTGGATCAACGTATTATTCAAAATCAATTAGTTAATATTTTTATAAACGGACTTAAAGAAGATTTTCTTAAGTTAAAATTGATGAGAGAGAATCATCAAACTTTAGCAAATGCAGTAACTTCGGCTATGCAAGAAGCAAATATTAGAAAGCGTTTTGAAATAAGACAGTGCAAACATATTAAAACCAATGAAATTGACCAAAGAGATATTCTTCCAATGGAAATAGATTATTTAAAACCAATAGGCATTAAATGTAATTTTTGCAAAAGATTTGGGCATAAAATTAAAGATTGTAGGGATTACCGGAAACATACCATTAATGAAGTACAGCACATAAACAGAGAACAAATAAAAACCACAGAAAATTATCAAAACAAGACGCATTTTGGGGGAAATTTTAGTACATATAGGAAAGGAAGGTTTGATAGGACTCAAATTACATGTTGGAAATGTGGGAGGCAAGGACACTTTAAAAGGGAATGTACATCATATAAACAATTTGTCCCAAATAGGTCTAACCATTCGGAAAACTAGGGAGGTCGTTTTATAATGAAGTCAGTAAAATGACCGGTAGGCATAGCATTAACCATGTTAACAACATAAACAGAAGGGTTAAGAAAAGGTATTTTAAAGGCAGAAATTTCAAAAACAATTATGTTGATAGTTACTTGTTTAATGATGATTTTTACTATTATAACCAACCATATGATTATTATGATGCTTGTTATTTATATGATCACCCATATGATTGCTATTATCCCAATGTTAGAAATGATTGAACATATCAATTATATAACCCAAGTAGATATCATAGTGTAAATAGTACATGTTTTTACGGAAAACGACGCGGACCGTCAACCAATAATACGAATCGAAAAACGGAAATACGCCGGAAGCGGGAATCGAGGCCGAGTGTAACCAGACACTACCGAAGTTCACAATCGGAAACGAAAGTAACCGAACATTGCCGACAATCGCAATCGGGAACGAGAATTACCGAAAATAGCCGAGCAACTAAAACGAAACCGAAAGTTGCCGCAGGGTCTATGAAAACAACTTATTCTTCCTTAGCAAACCCAGGTTCACGTAACAAGTCTGTTAAAAGAAAAATTGCAAAATCTAGTCAAGTAAAAAGCAATTCACACGCTGATAAAGTAATTAGTACTTTGAATGAACCTACTTTGTTTGATAACTCTAATGAAATTGAAACACATGAAATTAATTTAACTGGTAACCAAAATTCTATTTTAATTAAAGTAAGTCACATGAAGATAAGGTGTCTTGTGGATAGTGGGGCTTCAGTATCATTATTACACAACAAAATTTATAAATAAATTAAAGGACTCCCACCTTTAACAAAAAAGAGAGTTCACTTACAAGGGGTAACTGGTCAATCATTACATGTTTTAGGCAGTTTGGAATTGAAATTCAAAATTAAAGGCAATGAATTAGTTCACACATTTTTTGTAGTTGAGGAAATGAATAGAAATGCGATCCTAGGGCGTGACTTCCTCACAGAATTTCAAGTTAGGGTGTATTTTGATTTAAACTGTTTAAGAATTAAAAACACATATGTTCCAATGGAAGAGGACATACATGTGGCTTCAATATTAAGGCTTACTCAAACAACTGTCTTAAAACCTCAAACAGCAAATGTGTGTCTTGTTAAAGGTAAAAAGGGTCATTCATATACCCCCAAAATTTTTTTTGAAATAGCAGCTTTAGAAAAAGGGTTAAGCAGTAATGAACCGGGATTGGTAGTTTACAATTCAATAGCTACTTTTGGCAATAAAAACAAACTTCCAGTATTAATAATTAACCACACAAATAAAACTAATAAATTGAGAAGGGGTGTAGCAAAAGGAAAGGCATTCCCATTGTAAGAAGAAAATGTTGTTAGCCTAGAATCAACCCTAGACACCAAGGGTTTAGAAATTGACTTAGAAAAAGACCTCAATGTACCTAATGAATATTGGGATATTGTATTGGAACTAGTAAGAAAGAATAGGTCTATTTTTGCTTCTAGTGATTCAGATCTCATGCAAACTGATACTATTGAACATGTTGAATGCAAGATTGATACAGGGGACCACCCACCTATAAAATTGAAGCCATACAATTGCCCACTTAACCAAAGGCCAGTCATTGAACAAGGGCTAAAGCAGATGCTTGAAGCCAATATTATTAGGAAGTCTAATAGTCCATGAGATAATATCTCATGTGTACACTTTGTTCAATTACTATTATCTAAATTTATGTAAATTCTAAAATTAAGGATTAACTCCCTTCATCGTAGTTTTGTCCTTAGCTTATTTTGATATTACTGATTATTCGGATTTCGTTTGGTTTTATGCATTTTAAACATTTTTTGAATATGGATTTCCTTTGTTTGGGTTCTAGTGCTGCTGATGAGGAATTAATTTCCGAAATGGCCATACAGCTCATTTAAATTATTGCAGTTGGAGTTAACATATGAGTTATGGTCTCATGTTCATTTACTCCATATCCTTTCGTGAAATCCTTATGCTTTCCCAGTAGTAATTGCTAAGAAAAAAGATGGTTCTTCAAGATTTTGTGTTGACTTTAGGAGATTAAATCAAATTACTAAATCTATAGCTTATCCACCTGAAAAAATTGAAAACATTTTGGCTCTCTTAGGTAAAGCAAACTACTTCTCAACCTATGATTTAAGATCGGGCTTCTGGCAGATCAAAGTTGCGGAGGAGGATAGGGAGAAGACTGCTTTTGTTTGTCACAAAGGTCTTTACGAATTCTTATGCATGCCGTTTGGTCTTAAAAACAGTCCAAATATTTTTAGTCAATTAATGGCAATTGTGTTGAAAGATTTAGATTTTTGTTGATATTATATTGATGACATCATCATATTTTCTGAAACTTTAGAAGAGCATTTAGCTCACTCACAACAAGTATTTGATAGGTTAAAACAGCATAATCTTAAGCTCAAATTAAAGAAATGTCAGTTCATGCAGTCGGAAACAAACTATCTAGGATATAGAGTAAGTAAAGATGGAATTCAACCGGAAATTGATAAGGTTGCCGCTATAAGATCATTACCCACTCCAATAAGTGTTAAAGAAGTACGTTCTTTTTTAGGATGTGTAGGTTATTATAGAAAATTTATTCCAAATTTTTCTATAATTGCCACTCCATTAATTAACATTACAAAGAAGTATGCAAAATTTAAATGGGATGAAAATTGTCAAGAAGCTTTTGACTTTTTGAAAGATAGCTTAACTGCTGTTCCCATCCTAGCATACCCAGACTTGACAAAGCCTTATGTTCCTTACACAGACGCGTCAAATAACGCCATCGGCGCCTGCCTTACGCAACAATGTAATGAGGGTCAAGGTACTTTACCAGGGGTCCCTAATGAGAAACCAGTATATTTTCTTTCACATAAATTATCTGATACACAGACTAGATGGTCCACTATTGAAAAAGAGGCTGATGCTATTTTCTATAGTTTGAAAATTAGACCACTTTTTACACAATGCACAATTCATTATCAGGACTGATCACAAACCTTTGATTTATCTTTTAAAGTCCCCAATGCAAAATAAGAAAATTCAATTATGGAGTTTGCACATTTCATCTTATGATTGCGAAATAGAATGGGTTAAGGGAACTCACAATACTATAGCAGATTATCTTTCTAGAAAACCCTTTAGGCAAGACAAAAGTGATCAACAGGAACCGGAAGTAGATATTGATATTAGTGATAAAACCTTTGAAATTAATTTACTTAACTCCAATCAATTTAACCCAAAAGACTTTATTTCCAGTAGGTTTCAGGAGAAGGATAACACAGGGGATTTAAAAAGTTTAGAATTACCAGGGTATGATATAATATATGAACAATCTTTGGATAAAGAGTTAACTGAGATAAAAGAACAACTTCAAAATGATAAAGTTCCAAAAGGTATAGCCAATCGTTACATAGTAATCAATGATATCTTGTATTACATTTCTAATCCAAATGATGATCTAAATCTAAGATTATACGTTCCTATACAGCTTAGGCAGGAAGTCATTAAAGGCTATCATGATCAGCTAGGTCACATGGGTATTGATAAATGTTATGATTCAATAAAACTTAAATACTTTTGGCCTTTACTTTACAAAAATTTACAAAATTACATTAATTGTTGTATTATCTGTCAGTCAAGAAGTTCCTATAAGGCCACACCTCTTTTACAAATAACTGACACACCTGCATTTCCCTTCCAGAAAATCTCAGTAGATTTACAAGGACCATTTGAAGTCACCCGAGCAGGGAATAAATATATTTTGACGTTCATCTGCCATTACAGTGGATGGCCATTGGCATTTGCTATCCCATCAAAAAGTTTAGAACATGTTGTGCATTATCTTTTGGATGAGGTGGTGACGTCTTTTTCAGTTCCGGTTTGCCTTTTGTCTGACAACGGGGGCGAGTTTACTTCTAAACTCTTTAAGGAAACCTTGCAGGAACTAAATATTGTGCATCTAACTACCTCTTTTTATCACCCTCAGGGTAATGCTAAGGTTGAGCGATTGCACCGAACTCTTAATGACATCTTGTACAAAAACACTGTAGAAAACTCCACATCATGGGATGTAAGTTTAAATCAAGCATTAGCTGCAATCAGGTTTTCAAAAAAGCAAAGCAGTGGGTTCAGTCCCTTTTTTCTGTTTTATGGACGTGATCCAGTCCTTCCAATTGACAATGTGTTAAGACCCAGAAGAAAATATGTAGGGGAGGAACCCCATAAAATAATGCTAGAACAACAACACAAAGCATTTACCATGGTTCATAGAAAAATGAAAAAATCTAAAGAAAAACAAAAACAAAATGCAGACAAAAATAAACGAGAAGTTCGCTTTGAAGAAGGGGATGCGGTTTATCACCGAAATCATTTAAAGAAAGGTAAATTAGATTGTAAATGGGTCCCTTATTATAGGATCATTGAAAAAACTTCACCTGTTACTTTTGTTATTAAACATCAACTGGACGGTTCGGTAGTGGACAAAGTGCACGCATTGCATTTAAAACCAGCCAACATCGATGACTGGGAGGTTCCAAAGCCGCAAGAAACAC
This sequence comes from Modiolus philippinarum, assembly GCA_002080025.1. Classification (NCBI taxonomy): domain Eukaryota; kingdom Metazoa; phylum Mollusca; class Bivalvia; order Mytilida; family Modiolidae; genus Modiolus; species Modiolus philippinarum. The sequence goes on from MJUU01008243.1 coordinate 68,968, forward strand.
GCACATTTAGAAAGACGAGGTATGCAGTACCTCCAGAGGAAGGTAGTATTAGTGAATTGGAAGATAATAATCCTACTCTCGCTCCTCGGGAGAGACTCGCTAATAGATATAGAGTGGAACAAAATTCGTCTTCGGATAGTGAAAACAATATTCCACTCGCGGAACTAAAAATGCGATTAGCGCAAAGAGCGCGCCAAAATCGGGCAGCGTCTGAATCCTCGGAATCAAGAAATTCGGATGACGATTTGGGTGACAGTGATGATAGTAATCATATGTCGGTGGATGAAGTAAGCATCAAACCGACCAAAACAAGAAAACGAAGTAAACATAAAACATATAAATCGCCAAATAACAAGCATATGAAGGACCTTTTCTCTGCCATTTCATGTTTATTAGAATGATGCTGATAGATAGACTTCAATTTTTATATTCATTTGTATATAATTCACATATAAGACAACTCATTTTTAACTGTAAATAGTGTATGCATATTCTGTTCAACATGTGGTACAATTATAAGATTTAACACAAAGTCCTTCTAGTCATTTCAGATAGAGATATCGAACTAAACCTACACATTTAAGAAATGACTACAGTTGATCATGGCAATGAGGAGACTTCCAGTCACAAAAATTGATTTTAAAGTACAAGTAAGATAAAATCAATTTGTTTATAAAAAGGGAAGGGAATATCTTATAATTGTAAAACAGTCATTTATCCATATACAAAATAAAACATATTTCATCAAAGATTCATGGGTAGTTACAACAAAAACAAAGACAACATTTTCAATTTGCAATGGTATGCGTCATAGAAAACAAAGGAGAAAAAACATCCACAATTACTATAACGCCTCCAATTGATATTTTACAGTTAAATGAATCTTGTAAGGCCAACAATGATTTCAAGACACTTTTGCCATTTTTTCAGTTTCAATCTGTAAATAAGATTGGGGATGATGANTGTTGGGGGGGGGGGGGTTTAATTGTACAAATTTAAAACTATGGAGCCATTCAAGATAAGAATTCCAAAATTTAATATGACAAAGTTACCTGAAAAACTCAATTGTGTCAAGAGTATTTCAATGATTGATCAATTACACTCCACTATACCGGTAGAAGTGGACTCTGAACTTCCAAATTTGGTACATACCTTAATTTAATTTTTTGTTGCTTTAGTTCTTGGTAATATAATATTTTGACATGCAAATATAGAACTCGTTTAGGGAAAATCTGCTCAGCCAAAAAGGGAAGTAAGAATGAGGCTCGAGTTGGCTTCACCAATTGCTTAGGTGGCGACCACCTGGGGTCAACAGTAGTTGAAGGCGATGATACAGCTTGAGGAAGCTTTTGCAGTTTCCGTTCCTATGGTTGGAGACACCGGTCACATATATCCAATTCTTGGTTTGCCAAGCAATAGTAAACAGACCAATGGAACTCCACGATGGAAATGGTCAGGCGATCGAGATGGATATAGCAAATGGTAAAACTATACGATCACAATGTAACCCAGACGATAAAATGCAGTATTTGGTATATGGAAATGGTGGCGGAGACAGAATTTTTGTAAATGGTGATGATCAACGTCCAGCGCACATAGACGATTTCAACATGGAACTAGATGGAATTGGTACATGGTATACTGGTAATGGTTCATGGTATACTGGTTATGGTACATGGTATACTGGAATTGGTACATGGTATACTGGTAATGGTTCATGGTATACTAGAATTGGAACATGGTATACTGGTATTGGTACATGGTACACTGGAAATGGTACATGGTATACTAGTGATGGTACATGGTATACTGGTAGAGGATGGTGTCAGCAGATATTGAGCAGTCGCTATATATGATGCTCACTCGACTGGATGGCAGATGGTACATGGTATACTTGTAGAGAATGGTGTCAGCAGATACTGAGCATTCGCTATATATGATGCTCAGTTGACTAGATGGTGGATGGTACTTGGTATACTGGTAGGGGATGGTGTCAACAGGAACTGAACATTCGTTATATATGATGCTCACATGACTTGAGGAGAGATGGCGAATGGTATACTGGTAACTGGTGAACTTCAAAGATGGTGTCAGTGGAGAAGGCGTCTCGTTCAAATGGACGCCCCGTGTGATGATTCCCATCACACGACAGCGGTGCGAGTGTCCGTTACATATGACACTCATGAGCACATTGTTCCAGAGAAGCAGGACGGATCCGAAATGGAGGTCGAAGTAGAAAGACAACGTCAGCGAGGAAGCAGTTCTTTGGAGTCGGGGTTGGACTACGGCGGCAGCTGGTGGATCCAGTTAACTGTGAAGACCCGTTGGAGACAAACCGGTTCCATGAGTTATAAAAGACAATTACTGTTATCAACACAGTTGTGACATTCATCCGATTCAGATGTTGGTGACTCTGTGCAGTAGTGAAGTGCCATGGACATTGAACATTACTTATTTTTTTTTATATAATAAAATTCTTCGCCTAATTGATTTTATCGATCCTATTGTTTCTAAATTTAACTGGGAGAATTCTAATTGCATTATAATTCTTAATTTAGGGGAGGTATGTAACAATATGGATCGATAAAAGTTCATTGTTATATAATCAAAATATTTGACTTTTAAATATTTTAATGATCCAGGGCCGGGTTTAATCTAAGAGTTTTTATTTCTACAATGGTAAATATACAAGTTGTTTTGATTCAAAAGTACATGTTAATGTATCTCAAATGCTCAAGGGTATGAGAGCATGTACGTGAAACTATAGTAGATCATTTATTAAAGTTAATACATGTAGGGTTAGGTTGACGAGATAATTGAAATATTAACTCGATTGACCTTCTACTGGCTGGGTTAAAAATCTATTAATGTCACTTAATGTTCAAGGAGCGCCCTGGATTATTATGATTTATGTTTAACAATATTTATACACATAGTATAAATATTCACTGGTACAAGCAGTTGTTATGCTTGGACTGGACAATTAAAGATCAGTATTACAGCACGATGTTGAGTCTTCATAGTGCCACACTTTGACCTATATTTTCTGCATGATTGACTTGCATTCAAGTTTGCGTCCGAGTTCAGATTTAAGTAATTGTACATGGTAGTATCATCTAACCTTGCATGTGCATGCGTCTTTGGCAGTAGGTCAGCATCCAGGCAAAATTAGGTCACTTTTCCGTTTATGTCCGAATTAAGGTCTCAATAACTGTACATGGTAAGATCATCTAGCCTTTGTATAAATGCATAAGGGATGGTAAATGAGCACCCTGGCCAAATTGGGTTTATGTGCCCATGTGCAATAACGAGGCGAACTTTGTAATCGTTGATTACCTATGTTTTTTTTTCGCAAAAATTGGATGATTTCTTTGTTATTCAGTCAACTCTTATCAATGTTTATAAGTTTACCACTGTCAGAGATTGTCAACATACACACTTTTGTTTTATTTCTAAATATACTAGTTATATGGATTACATCTGGTTTCATAATGTAATCATTTTATCAAACTTCTGACCACTTTATGTGTTTTATTGTTCATTTGTCATTGCAAATCTGTCTTATCAGTCTTGACAGGAAGTTGTCTCATTAGCTAAAATGCTGATAAACTAATTCATTTGTTGTTTTCTTAACTATTTAAACTGGCATTTATGACAATGACTCAATGACGATATCATGTAAATAATCTACAACAACCCAAAGTTTATTAAAAACCAAGTTGAAAAATATTTTTTTATTAGTAAAGTTGACGAGTCCAGTCCATAAGTCCAGTCCACGAGTCCAGTGCAAGAGTCCAGTCCACAGGTCCAGTCCACAGGTCCAGTCCAGTCCAGTACACTTTTTACACTTTGCCATTTTTAACACTGAAATCGGTGATATTTATCATCTCTGTGGTTAATTATAATCACGTTTACAAATGTATTCTTGTATATGATATTTTTATCATATTAAAGTGCCTGTTTTTGTTGCAACATTATTAAAAAAACAAAAACAAAAACAACAATACATTTGCAATAATTTTATTGCTTTGAAATTCATAATCTTAATCATAACATGTCACTATTATTTTGACCTTATGTTATGATTTGCATTATTTTTAATCTTTGTATAATTTTACAGGCATGTCGGGTAAACCACCACCCAAAAAAAGGAGGAAAGTGTCAGAACTTGAAAATAATACACCTGGGCCGAGTGGGGAGAGTGCAGGAACAGATAATTCAGCTCTTGTGGCAGCTCTCGTGCCTACTCTTGTACCTGCAGTTACAAAAGGAGTTGTGGATTCCCTCATATCTATGGGATATTTTCCACCAGCAAATCAGTCTGTACAAAATGAGGCTACAGAGTCGCAGGATAATTGTGCACAGGTCATCCCAGATACATGTACACTCACTAGAACAGAGACAAATCAGGGTGAGGATTCACAGTGTATAGAAATCAAGGCTAAAGAGCCTACTAACCCTAGTATTGGGTGTCCATTAGGACTTGGGATAGACAATAAAGTAAAAGATAAAATCTGGGCCAATGAGGCTATTGAGTTCGGTTTACTGCTCGGTTTCAAAATGGGCAAGAAAAAGTTTGAAATTAGTGAAGAGCCAGACGGGGCGTGTTCAATGATTGCTGCAAAACAACCCTTTACTATAAAAACAGTAACCCAGTGGATGCAGGCGTTTCACACGTTTGTTGCAATTTACACGCAAAAGCATCCTCAGGATGCCCCAAAATTGATGAAATATGCAGACATTGTGCAGCGTTTAGGAAGGCAAGCCGGTGATGAGGCAGCTTTGTACTATGACACTAACTTTAGAGAGTGGCGTGAAACAAGCCCTTCAGACTATCAATGGGATGTTTTAAACTCTGAAATTCTTAGTGAAGCGCTAGCTATAGGTCTTACAAAATCAAGAGGGACTCCTAATGCTGGAGTTTTCCAATTTAAATATAGGTCAGGTACTGTCTCATCTCCTTCACCTCAAAACCAGCTTTTTCGTTCCAAGGCTGCACCAAAATTTCCATGACACCTATTTAACAACAAAGGCTTTTGTAACAGGACAGACTCCCCATACACACATTCATGCCAAAGATGTGGGGGACCACACACAAAGCAATGTCATCTCAACAAGCAAGTTTCAACCCAAAGTTCTCACCCTACCCAAAATGGCAACCCAAGACAGCTCAATACAACAAAAACACCCTCTATCACGAAGCAATTAAATACCAAATGAAAAATTTAAATTAGTTACTCCTGTAAAAAAAAGGAAAGACTTGATTATTGGCTCCAAGGGTATGATTATCAAAAGAGGAAGTTTTTGGTTGATGGTTTTACTTGTGGCTTCAAAACCCCTTTCCAAGGGATGCGACAGTATCGGTATAGTGACAATTTAAAATCAGCCCGAGACAATATTCAGATTTTAAAACACAAAATTCAAAAAGAACTAGATGCTAATCGAGCAGAAGGGCCTTTTAAAGAAAAACCTTTCCCAAACATTCAAATTTCACCTCTTGGACTGGTCCCTAAAAAGTCAGATAACAACACAAATTCAGATTCCAGGGTCATTCATCATCTGTCATTTCCCGAAGGTCAGTCAATAAATGATGGGATTCCCCATAATTTTCGTAAAGTACAGTATCAAAATATAGATGATGCAGTGGAATTAATTCAGAACTATGGACCCAATTGTTTATTATTTAAACTCGATATTTCGAATGCATATAAAATAGTACCGGTGCATGCTTCAGATTGGGAATTATTGGGTTTTACTATTGACGGCATGTTCTATTTTGATAAAACTTTGCCAATGGGTCTCAGTTATTCTTGTCAGTTATTTGAAGAGGTGAGCACTGCCCTGCATTGGATAGGTGAAAACAAGCTAGGTTTATCTTCAAGAATCGCTCATCTGCTGGACGACTTTTTATTTGTTGGCCCCCAAATTTTGAAACTAGTAGGAAGGATCTAGAAAAAATTATGGTGCTCTTTAAAGATATAGGTATACCTATAAAGGAATCAAAAACTGTTCTACCATATACTTTATTAACCTTCCTTGGCATTGAGTTGGATTCAGTTCAAATGGAAAAGCGTTTGCCACAAGATAA
>MJUU01008248.1:8878-23341 GCA_002080025.1 Modiolus philippinarum
ATAAAGTCTCATATAAATCAACATCTCACGGCACGGGTTATGTATTCTGGTATATGCATGAAATCATTTTGCTAGAGGATCTTGATGTATGCCTTATACTGAGAGTACATAATTTTATTTGTCAGATTTTACTGCGTCTGGAGCTGGCATGCCAGTTACTGTTAGTAGTTATGTTTATGTCCGTATATATTTAGTTATTTCGGTTTCATTTTTGAAAATGGACTCCGTCCTGTTGCTTACTGAATTTTACTGATGTTACCACTGTTTTTTTTATTTATCACATTGGCCAGGGGGAAGGTTTGGGCCAAATAAAACTTTTAACCCCACCGCAGCAGGTTTGCGCCTGTCCTAAGTCAGGAAATTTATAAAGCCTTTGTTAGTCTTGTCTGTTTTCTACTTAGTTTACTTTATGTCTATAGGAGTTTAGGATGGTGTTTAATTCGCTGAACTTGATTACTCTTTATTTAGGGGCTGACCCAGATCTGCCGTTAGGTGTAAGATTTCCAAACAGTTACCGCTTTGACATATTTCCCCTTTCCCTTTTTCCCTATCTGCAGTGGCAGCCAGTATTGCTTTATGATCGATACAATTATTATCTATGTTGCTGGATGACTGTCATCTTATCATGCGTAGTAAAAAATCAAATAAATGCATGAAGGGTCAAATAATAAAATGGAATCTGCAGTGGTGACCATGTTAAAATAATGATTTGTAATAAAATCATTCATTTGTTTCACAACCATCAAAGTTTCTTTTTTATTTATAGAAATCTTAAAAATAACAAAATAAGAGGAATTGACAAGGGAGTATTTGACAACTTATCCAAACTGTTCCGTGTGTAAGTATGACAATTGATTATCGATTGCCATATTTTGTTTAAATATATTTATTTATCCTTGATTGCGAAACAAGTTATTGTTACTTATATTAACCTCTCCCAAGCTTGCAGATGCTAGATAAACCTTCACAGCGGGCTAGTGACACCTACTCTTATCTTAATATATCAAGTGGTCTTTAACGGAAAAGTCATCATTGGTTCATTAGGTTCATGAAATGTCCACCCACACCGGGGAGGAAACCAGAGAACAAGAGGCCTCATAGTCCGACGCACTATACCATCGGCTCTTTCTTTATGTTGTAGATATGCAATCTTCAATTTTATAAACACAGACCTAGATTTTATGAGCTCTCATTTGACAATTCTCGAAGTAATTGTGAGTACAGCTATTCAATTTGCCACAGTCTTTGGTTTTTATCTTGACATTACATAATTTCGTTTGTTGGGCTTCACCTCTGTTAAATTAAATTGTTCCTGTTTTCACCACTAAACTTCCCTTGTCGCTTATAAAATGTTATTTGTCTCTCTGGAACTCATATGACATTGATTAGTTACGATACAACTGCATATTCAAATGCTTCTAATCAGAATATCACATTTTTGATTGACTTCATGGCATTGTTTGAACATCATACAATGATAAACAAAGATGTAATTTTGGATAGTATCTATACTTAGAAGAGTTAAAATTGAACAAAATGACTATACTTGCATTATCATAAAATTGAGGTTTTATAGCTCTTCAAATTAACATGTAGGTCGGCGTTAAAGCTGTCAAATTAGGTAGGTGTTCAGTAAAAGATGATTAACTCATCCTTCCCTCGGAATTATCTTTACCGAGTCAAATAAATTCCAGTTAACATTTTTTTCCGGTGATTCTGCTCCAAGTATGTCTTTTTGTCCTCGGATTTCGACTATTGACAATTTCTTTTGGTAATTTTCTTATAACCGTATCAATTGTTGACTAACTTCTCGTACAAATTACATCTTATGTGCCATTTTGAACAATAACTCTCATGGTCTCTTTCATTTTTGAATACTTTCTATAATATATTATGTTATTGTTGCCTGATTATGAAGTTGAACTTTTGACCTTCGATCTTTGCTGTAAAATTTTATATGCTTTTTTGCATTGTTTGTCTTGGTGTCGAAAAGTGGAAGCGTGTAATACCGATATTAAAGTTCCATAATCCATTTGACAGATACAACTATAAGAATTGTCATTTGCATCATGTACATGATCACCTGACCTCTACGACACGGTAAACGTCTTATACTATACATATACCACCCATCATGTAAATTAAATTATATGTGTGATTCAAATCGAGGCCAGGAAGAAATCTTGTCGACAGATAGTTCAGATGAAACGACTCAGTGTTAGATTACTGCTATGAAACACATCAGATTAAAGGTAATAGACCTAGGTTAAGGGAGATAACTCTTTTAATCATCAAGGCGTTTGAAACAGTCATCTTTTTGGCATGTTTTAATTAATGAAAGGAAGATAACAAGAAACACTTACAACGGCCGAATATTACAATCACATGTCACAATCAACCGGGGAACTGCACGAGAAAAACATAGATAACGAAAGGAACTCCGGATAACATTGATGTGAAAAGGATTAAAATCATATGTGTTATTTAGAAACTTACAATGTCTTTAAGAAAATAAAAGAAACAAACATACATGTTCCTTAACCTAGCTCTGTCTCATTCAGTACATTTTGGTTCCTGATGGTTTTTTTCCAAAACACCGTTCAGTAAAATTCGTAAGTATAATATCTGAAGCCACGTGAAGATAAGGATTAAGAAAAAATCCAGAAAAATTGAAAGAAATATATTAGTCTTGAGTTCAGATATTTGAACCATTTGCCTCTTATAATCCGATAACAGCTACAGGTACGCAAAACATATTGTCTACAAAATAAACAGAAAGAAAGAGAAAAAAATCTTATCTATAAAAATCTGTTTTAATAAGGGTATTTGTAAACTTGAAGTGTTGTCCCACTGGTGATCACTTAAAAGCTTGAACAAATATTATAACTTGCAGACATCTTCTTCATAACGAGTCCATGAACATCGCTGTTCCATGGGCACACTACACCAAACAGCTATGCATGCAAATCTGTTAAAACAAACAAATTTCATCCGTTGTCCTTTTTCTAGAATGCTTCGGACCAGAAACTCTGACTTAAGGGGGTTTGCTACTCCATTTGAAAATAAATAGGATTTCAAATAAACATGATTTTATGTTAGAAAATTAAAAAGGAAACAGCTTAAGTGAAAAAAATTGATAGGTTGATGATCTAGTTTTCGAGATTCAAGTGTTTGAAAATTTGGCGGGAAACCAAACTCCTCTGATTTTTCATAGGATTAACATTGACAAGGTTTGACCATGAATGAAGATGACAGAATAAATAGAATCCAATTGAATTTTTACAGAATGTTCACAAAGATGTATAAAATGAAATTATGGAAAAAAATTAGGGGGTCGATGGGTAAAAAATTATAATACTATTAAATGGATAAAACCCGAGGATTCCGAAAATCTGACAAAAATCCCAAAACATGAGGAGCAAACCTCCTTAAAATGCATTTTTCTAGTTGTCTTAAAACCAGCATGCTAAGATTTTTTAGTAGTTCGTAATTAAACATACACAAGCAAACAAATACTGAAGCAAAACTTGTAATAGTTTATTATATGATACCCTGCAACATTTCATAAAATTTCAATGTTTCAAGGGATATAACCCCAAGACCTCTGAATCGAAAATCATACTTTGCCTGTGTTTTGTAGTGAAAAAAAAAAACGTTTGAAGACAGAATGTTTTGTTTTTTCATTTACAAGTTACCAGTCGGAAGGAAACCGCTACATACACAAAATTTTAAAGTTTAAAGGGGTATAATCCATGACCTCTTGGACCTATGAATCTCTCTTGACCTCACGGATTTAACAAAAAAAGCAAAGTTGTTTATGCTACTACCTTTCCGTCGTCCCGCTCAATAAACATTTGTTTTTGAAATTCAATTTCGATATAAATGTTGAGTTATAAAAGACATATGTACATAGTCATTGTAAGGAAATGTCACATTTATTATTTTTCCTCGCTGCAAACATGTTTGCTAATGCACCTTTCTCCCCGATTTTTAAGCTCGTCAAATGAATTATATATATTCTGAAATTTCAGCTGATTCTTCAATGTATATTCAGTTGATTTTTTTTTCTAATTGAAGTATATGATAAAAAAAATATTACATGTCAGTTTTCATATCACGCCCTTCATCAGCCCTTGGTCATATATATTGGACAAAGCCTACTTTTGATATAAAAACCTAGGATTGATGAAGAAAGGGCGTGACATGAAAACGCCATGTTATAATCTTTATCCATATTTCAAAGTTGAATGTATTGTATTGTTTAGTTTGTAGGCACATATTTTGTATAGAATATAACTATTGACAGACTGCATACATAAATCATGCACATGGGTGTAAAATATACACTTTTAGATATATAATAATTGTAATATCTATCCCTGCCTGTTCCAGCCCGCCATCCCGGAACCAATTTATGGGAGCCCCACCCATTTATGAGATCTCGCATCCAATAAATGGGATCTGGGAAAAAGTCCCTCCCATTTATGGGATATGAGCGGGGAGTCCCCGTTACGCGCATCCCATTTATCGGTTATGTTGAAAAAGTCCCTCCTATTTATGGGATCTGGCCAAAATCAGCTCCTATATATGGGATATGGAGAAAAAACTCCCTCCAATATATGGGGGTGGATCCAATTTATGGGATATTAATAAAATCATCTTATCGGGATCTACGTAAGTTAGTGCGCTCCTAAATATTTCGCTTTATATAATTAATAAGTTTCTTGACTGTAGAGTAAACCCGATATCCATGTTTCTGTGCTTCGCACTTACATATAAAGTCACTGATCCCAATATTATTCTGCATGAAAAAAATACCAATTATTTTTAAGGAGTTACAATTTTGATAAAAACAGTAGTTTCTATAAAATGCAAGGTAATTCTTTTCATAACAGACAAGTCTGACTATTTGTCTGGTGAACACCAACGGGGACATCTGGACCACCCGCAGTGGCATCGGCACATTGGTTTCAAAATATTACACGGTTAATTTCGTTATGCTGTACACATGTTTCCAGGAGTAGCCTCGTATTAGGATCATTAAAATAAACAAATATGAAAAGCCATAATCCAAAAGTAGTCAAAAGAGAAGAATTCATTGCCAAAAAATATGGAAATAGGGGGACAAATTATGAAATTGTTGATGTTATTTGTCCCCCATATGAATGGCTCGGGCCAGATGCATTATTATCTCTCCCTGATGTTCACATATTGATTTTGTCATAGTTGTGTGACATTTATTTAAAGGATCAGTGTTTATGTTTGGCTGATAATCGATTCAAATGGCAAGGATATTTGAAACAAAGGAATTGCACGACAAATAATCATTAAAGCCTTTTTTTTCTTTTTGAACTACAAGGTCTGTAAGTCTCGACATGTGATACCGAGATTTCACGATAAAATTGAAATTAGAAAACGCTTCCCGCCAAATCATGACGTTTTTGGATTATAACGTTCAATTTTTTATTTGGTACGTCATATTGTCGTGAAATATGCGACTTCTTGGTACAAAATTGAACCCGGAAGTTTCAAAATAGAATGAGACTTACAGACCCTATTTAAAGGCAATAAAACATGGCCGCCATACTATATTGTCATTATAACTTGGGCTTGAGTTGTTTTTGCAAAATATTTTTTCCCGAGCGTAAGCGAGGGGTAAAAAAAATGCAAAAACAACGAAAGCTCATGTTATAATGACAATATAGTATTTGGCGGGTATGACGTATTCCGATTCTAATATGGAAATTTCACCCATTTCATATCCGAAGCGAGCAGCGACTATCTAATGGTTCCGTAACATTTTGATTTTAATAAACAAACTCGCTGACAAAAACTTTTCAAAAAATACATTAAAAACTTACTTTTGTTTGATTTAATTGCTATTTTAACTTCGGAAAATGTTTCAAGTCCTCTTAATCTCCATTCAAACTTTCAAACCACCGCTGCGTACGAACCGGACATCACGATTTTATTTGTGACGTCACAAGTAGGAAAATTAAAGTTTGTTCCGAACATTGCCTTTTCAAAAATTCCATAATGAATTTCGGAAACAAATTTAGTTAAAAATTTGTTAGTGAATGGTAGATTTTGACAATTAAAATGAAAAAAATTGATTTAAAATATGTAACAGAAACTATGCATCTTTTGCGCATGCGTGAAGAGTGTTATATTGGTATTATAACATGACTCTATTTACAAAGCTAATACAGGAAGTCATATTAGAATTCTTAATAGACTTTGAAAAAATCAAAATGACACTCAATCAAGACTCGTTTCTATTGTCGTTTTTCTATCCTTACCAAGTTTCCTTTCGTTTTCTGAAGGATGTAGTACACTAGCAGACATGTTATGATCTTGTTTAGCCATTTTGATGTAATCACGTTCTTGGCAGGCTGAGATTTCAAGGTGAAGAAAAACAATAAAAGCGTTGTTCTATGGCTTGGTTTTACCATGAACTTGTAGAGATTTTGTCTCTTTTTGCATCTACTCTATATCCCATCATTTTTAATTGTACACAATTTTGTTAAAAAAGTGCAAGATATTCAGTAGTATTTCATGGGCTTCAAGATAATTGCTTTCAATGGCGATCAAGACCTGTTCAGTTTATCAAGAAAAAACAAGATAACTGCGTTCAAGTGCGATCGTTTGTCCTAATCAAACAAGACCAAATTGAAATCGTTTTTGATCTTAACAAACTTAATTTATCTTGATGATTCCTGAACGCAATTAACAAGTATATCTTATTTGATCATAAACTATTTTAACACGTCTTGATCGTCTTTGAAATAAATTATCTTAGAAAACAACTTAAAATCTTACACTCTCTTAACAAATTTGTTTGCAATTTTTGCGCTTATCCCAAGTCAGGAATATGTTGGTCATTGGTTTGTCCTTGTCTTCTTATAAAATTTTAGTTTCTTGATATTTTTGTTATTGGATGTGGTTTGTTTCTATTGATTTATTCACTTTTTTACCTTTTTGGGGCAATTTAGGGCTTGCTATATGGTGTGAGGTTCCTCACTGTATTAAAGGCCGTACGGTCACCCCTGAATGCTTTGTTTTGGGTCGTTTTAACCTGCATATGGGATGTTGCTTCCTTGACATTTACCCCATTTTCTTCCTTTTTCATATTGTGTAAAGCCTGTCAAGACCGTGATAAGATCAAATGGCCAAACAAGATCATGTCATATCTGCAAGTGGTAAGATTAGGTTTTTGGAATATTTATATGTTATTTCGATTTTATCAATAAGATCTTTGTAATATATTTTGCTAAAAATTCTTATTTTCTTGTCATTAAAGGCTTAAGTAGCTCATTTAATGTCAATAGCAAAATTTCATGAAATTGTTGATTTTCCTTCAAATAATGCCTCCATGTTATTCTTAGGTACGCCAAGTACAAAGGAGCTTTCCCCCATTTTTAAAATAGGAAATACCTTGTCCATAACCTTTCAAAGATTTAGGCATATACTGTTTCTTTATCAATGTTCTTTTCAATTAATGTATCAGTTTAAAATCGTTTCATACTTTCACCTTTATCATCCCTAAGGTTAATTTCTTGTTTCAGTATGTATATATCATTATATTGATCTTGACCTCAAGGATAATTCACGGAAAAATATTGAAATGACAATAAAAATATAATTCACGCCCATTTCAAACAGTTATTATGACATCCGTAGTTATGTATACCATCTATTTTTTTCAGATACCTAAATGATAATCTGATTTCAAATTTGCCTGAACATATTTTTACTAAATCAGAATCTTTATACGACCTGTAAGTATGTAAAGAATATACAACATAACAACGATATTGATAAGAAATACAAAATCCTAATTTTTACGAAAGGATATAAAGTAAAATTAACAAGAGACCGTAACGTATACAATACATTTTATTGAGAAGTATGGCTATTTCGTCAATTAATTCCTCACCAACAGCCCTAGAAACCCAAACATACGAAATCTACAACAAATATCAACTTATAAAGGACATGTATAAGCACTTGAACATATTTGAATAAGCTTGGTTTTGGCAAACCAAAATTGCCGAGATGTTAAGTTCCCCAGATGACTGTACAACTAATTTATCTTCCGTGTACATAGAAAACAAATGGAGGGCCGAAATAACCATGACAGACCAGAAAGGCAAATAACCTAAAATGCCTAAAAATAAAGCTACAACTAACTAAAGACATAACATTGCAAGAGTGAGATAATTTTTATGACTACATAAATTTTGAAATAGGACTAAAACAAATTAAAGAGGTAACAAAAAAAATTACTTAACACTGCAAGAGTAGTAGATTAAAGAGGTAACAAATAAAAGGAAAAAAAATGATTGATCAACTAAAAGTCCAAACACAATGATATAGGAATACAAGTATGCACTATACATAACAATACAAATAATGACACCCTTAAAAAGAAAAGATGAAAGGATATAATTGTATAAATGTAAGAAAGAGATCAATAAATCATTAAAGATTGATGATAAAAAGCAAATTCGCAATCACATGAAGCATTCAGTACTACTACGCCATTGTTGTCGCATTTTTTAATCATAACAGAGTTTCGTTTGAAAATATGCTTTTATGTCATATAAAAAAGAAAGGAAATGGGGTAAATGTCAAGGAGACAACATCCCATCTCCAGGTTTTAAACTACCCAAAACAACGCATCCAGGGGTCACTGTACGGTCTTCCACACAGTGAGGAACCTTACACCATAAAGAAAGCCCTATAAATGGCCCCCAAAAATAGAAAAGTTGATAAATGTTCTATTCATTTCATGCTCTTTTCGTTTAACTTTTGTGAATGATAACGTTTTAAAAGTGCAAATGTGAATTATCTTTGTAATCTTGCACTCTGTTCTAGTATTGAAAAGCCATTTTCGCTTTATCTTGGAGGATTTCACTTATTAAATTATTATTGATTTTTTTCGACATAAATCCTGGAAGCTTTAATATATACTGATTTGAGCATGGTTGGCTATTTTATGTCGATATTTTTTCCTCTCGCTTTTGCTCAAGGTAAGATGATTTGACATAAAAGGCTAATTTGTAGTTAAATCAGTATATCTTTGAGCTCCCACACATTTTTTCAGATTTTTGGAAAATAATTTGTTATCAAGTTTACCAGCCAGGATTTTTGATGATTTGCTTGGTGTCGAAACATTGTAAGTATTTATATTTAATACCTAGCATACAGCAAACAGCAAACATCTCTGTTTCATAAAAAATGTCTGTTTATTAATCAATTATTCATTTTCTAAAACTTCACAAAAATCCCTACATGTCGGCCTCGAATAGTTGCTCTGTCACGCACTTTTCAGTGTATTTATCCAGTGCCCTAACTTGTATTATGGGGGTAATTACAAAATTACCGAACAGAATTGTCAACTCAAATCCCAAGAGTCAAAAAGACAAAGCAGATGAAAAACCATCGGAAAAAATATCTACCGCCCTGACTTGGTATAGGCATTTAAAAAGCAACGATGTCGTCGCATTAGAATTAAACGGTTGTATGTCCAATTTTAGGGAAAATGGATTTGAAATGGTTGGAGTTGATATCTTTTCAGCAATTGACAGCCTTACCCCTGGTTTAAGTTTGAAGGTATAAGGGGTCTTGCCGAAAGTAGAAATCCCACTTTTTTAAAGAAACAAAGCGTTGAAAACTAGAAAAGTCAAATTTTCATTTGGAAATAGAACATTTTTCAAACATTTTACTTATTTTTCCTCAGTATTAAAATGTAATATCAGATAAAACAGTTTAAAACTTAACATTTAGTGTGCATGTAAATATGAAATGTAGCAAAGTGTGAAAAAACAAACATGGATATTCAATAAAAAATTATTTCTTATGATAATTGATCGAAATATAAAGAATCTTACTTTTAACACGCCATATAAAAGGTTACAGTACGTATTACACTTTTAACCGATTATTTTTTTAATTAATTGCATTCATTTTTTTCCCTTTTTTAATGCAATAAAACAATAAGTAGACAAAGGTAACAACCACTTTTCTGTCAAAAATACCTTTATTGCGAATCACAATTCATTCATTCAAAAGAAAAGCAAACATTGTTTTCTGCTTCTCATACTTTTTCCTATTTAATTGAAGAAAACTTCAACATTCCATTTCAAAGAGGATTCTTTGAGAACAAATGAGATAGTCAAAAAATGTAATTGGTCTTTGAGAATTTCACTGAAACTGCTAAAATTGGAATCACATTTCTAAATTCTTGGATTCAGAGTTATGACTGGCAAGATTAACAGATTATATGCTAGAGCTCTGATTATACATACTAAAATATAAAAATCTATAGAAAAAATATTCTGGAAGCTTAATTTAAAATGGAACAAGAATCAAAATTGTGAAAGCTTAATTTATTGCGCATCTACAGTATACATGCAACAATTCTACACAGGAATTCACTGAAATCTAAATAAAAAATAGAAGTTCGTGACGCATGCCAGGTGCTTGTGTCTTCCTGTTTGAGGCAAGACCAATATCAAGAATCGGAAACTTATTGCGCATTTGCAAAGTTTATGCATTTTTTTATTACTGAAAAACTAAAACTATAAGTGCAAAATCTTGGAATAACTGCATGTTAAGAGAAAACATGATAAACGGACGGAAAGACAAAACCAACGACACTGAATATCCCTGAATTTGGCGATAATAAAATTCATAACACAAAGTTTACGTACACACGTCATGCACTTTAAAGAAATGTAAACTTCATAACTGCTTTTTGTTTTTAATAATTAAGGTAAAATTTCAACATTAGAGCTCTACATGAACCTAACTAAATAAAACAATGGATTGTTAATGCAAACAGCTACACAGAATATATATACTTTCTTCTCAGAAAGATACCTACTTCTCACTTTGCTGAACAAAAACCTTGGACGCTGAAATATTCATTTCAGCATTCAGTAAATTAAGAATCCTTAATAGGTCCCCGGGGGTATTCACAAGCCAAATAGTCAGACTTGTCTGACATGAAAATTTTACCTTGCGTGTTATAGAAATTTACTGTATTTATCAAAATTCTAACCACTTAAAAATACTGAGGCTCCATTCCCTGTATTGCACTCGGTAGATGTATTTGGTACTGGATTTGACTTCCTTTTTCGATATTTTTTGAAATGAGTACTTCTTTTTGAACTACTTTTGGATTATGGCTTTCCACATTTTTAGATTTTAATACTGCTGATGAGAGGTTACTCCTTGAAACACGTGTACAGCATAACAAAATTAACTGTTTTTATTATATAGAGTACGGTGAAAGATTGAAATTTCTCAGTGAAAGAAAAGTGATAATTAACTGTGAAATTATTTTCCATAATTTCACTCTAAGAAGTGACGTCACAATAGACGTCGTCAACGTTGTTGTTAAGTAAACGTCTCGGCGGATTAACATGAAAAACGTAGTTCATGAAAAGAATCTCAAATTAAACCAATAATTATGTGAGAACTGATCCATATAATAAAAACAATAACTAATCCTAGATTCTGATTATCGAAAATATTGAACTCATGATCGAAAAACACTGTAATTCACTCATGCGCTGCGCGCATTCGTGAATTACTGCGTTGTTCGATCATTCGTTGAATATTTTGCGATAATCAAAAGACATCAAAATCAAAATCGTACATCAAAACTTGAGTAATCTTCCTGTTAACTGTTAAACATATCCATAGAACATTTCAACAAAAAATATTGTGAATTTAAACAATCTTATTTATTTTAGGCCAAATCAGGCCCTTACCACACCTAATCCTTTGTGGCGTATATTACTTTTGCAATGTAAAGTTTACATAAATCGCAAGCAATAATTTCATCTATTTAAAGTTATGGTTTTTGATGTCATACAACCTTTTTCAAAATTTGTGTAAATTTCTATTGAGACAAATCATCAAATGGTCCTTAAACTTTACTATATTAAAGATATGAACATTTGATATTAAAATATGACGTTGCTCACAAAATAGCTTATTACTAAATGTTGATAAAAATGCCAGAAACTGATAAAATATACATTCATATTCTTTTGGGAAAAAGTACGGGAAGCTGTTAGTTTGATTATTTTGTCCGTAGTGCAACAGTGTTTAACCAACAAACTACAATACTTGGATATACGACAGACCGGCGAGCACTACTTAACCAATCATTCTAAATAATATTTGTCTAACTTTCTCAAGATAGTGGTCTACAGGTTTGTAGTCTAACTGCATTTGGATTTTATTCTTATGTTTTTTTGTACTATAAGGAATCGGGATAGAGAAGTTTGAGGTTAAGGTACCCATTAACCGGTTGAAACTTAACCGCTAGCTTTTGCTATCGTTGGTTCCAAGTCTTGCTATGCTGATTTGATATCGCTATTTACTTTTGTATTTCAATTGTGATTTATCTAATGCGGTTCACTTGTGGATGTTGTGGTCTTTGATTGTAATTTTCGACAATAGCAAGTTTTAATTTATTATCCCTTGTTTTTATGTTTATTATTTCTTCCTTAATTGATCAGTTATAAGTGTTAGTTGCGTTTATACATTTTGTCTCAATGGTACATTTTAAGAAGAAATATACTTCTGTAGTGTACATTAAGGTTACACATTGCGATCGGTTATATGCTTGCTGTGTGTTATTTTTTTTATATTTCATTGCTTTTAGTTGCACTTCGTTAGATTTTGAAACTTCCAGGTATAAATTTGCAACCGGTAATTGCATTTTGCACGAAATTACATGACGCTTCAAACAAATCTTTTAACGTCACAATCCGTTGACAGCATAATTTGGCGAGAAAATTTTTCAAAATGATTCGTGAATTCCTTGTGCCACATGACAAAACCAATGAAATCTTTAAAACTATCCTTTCATTTGCCCTATGAGTCGGAAAATAATCCTTGAAAATCCAAATGTTGGTAGAACGTAACCAAAGATTACTGTTTGGTCAAAATGATAAAAAGGGAAAGACATTGTTAATCGTTATCAATCATAGCTTTTATTTTGTAGAAATCTAACACAATAATATTTCAAGTTTACCGGATGGACCTGTGAACACCATGTCTATACTTCAACAGCTGTAAGTGAAATGTGAACAAGCTAAAGAGACTCTAATCTTTCCTTCATTAATTACGTCTTTAATTTTAAATATACCAAGTATTTTTGTCCTTTTTCTGTTTCTCAAATTTAAGAAAAATGCTCTGTTTTTTCTTTGCATGTATTTATTGTATTTTGACAAACTATATTTTGCATTTTGTAGGTTTGATGTATACTTTCCTGTAAATTTTAAAAACTGTTATTTTTGCATTTTCATTTATGTTCAATGAAATGACATGAAGTAAATGTACATAAGACAACGTCTCTACAAATACATGGTAAAACAAGCAAAGGAACAACGCTTTTATTGTTGTTCTTCATCGTGAAATCATCATGAGGCCTTCAACAATTAGCTTTGTTCAGACCTTATAGTAAGTTCAAGACGGCCCCTCGTACCGGTTTGAGGGGAATTTTTCACTTATTGTCGAAAAAAGCTACATCCGTGTCTTTTCCGGTCATGGATGCGGGAGTGTCAACAAACATTAATCACACTGGCAAAGCGCACTTACAATCATTGCCATCCTTTGCCCGACAAAAGCACTGGTGTATTAAGTTACTGGACAATTACAACAACGTAGACAAACTCAGGACACTCATCAAGTCGAATGCAAGAATACTAGGCATTCAGAAATAGTGAGATTTAATGATATGTATCTATTTATAAATATATTTTAAATATGCAGTTCTTTAAGAATAAGTATTAAGATTCATCGATCTTTTCAATCTTTACACAGAGAATTTGGATATAACGTTATTTCAAGTTTACCGGATGGATTTTTCAACAATATGCCAAATCTCAAAGGATTGTGAGTATACGCTAGACATTGAATCACGCGAGCGCGGAAAAGAAGTCTCATGTCGGATAGGTGGTATCAACTAATGGTTGAATGGCTGTTTAAGAATTAACAGTTTACCGTATATGAATTACCGGTGAAGATCCTAAAATCAGTATCTCGGTGCTGACCCGAAAGCCGATTCTATTTGGAAAATTCAAATATCTAATTTTTTGTAAATTTTGTTAAAACTAAGGAATATCTCCCTCATGCAAAGCTCTGTTCTTAGCTGATTTTGGCTTTACATTAAGATCATTTTGGTTTTTGTCCTCTATCAGCTTTTAAACATGTTTGAGTTAACGGTCTTCCAAACGTTAAGATTTTATCTGCACTGAAGAGACATAAGTTGTCGAAATGCGCATATGCAGAAACAAATTCACAGTAACATCGGTAATTAGTTATTTGGTATCCATATGAAATAAGCGTTACAAATATAAGTGAATAAGAATTTACCGAAAAAAATATACACTAAATATAATCAATAATGTCGTTCATTAAATATTAAGTTACTTTGATTCA
>MJUU01008250.1:0-16218 GCA_002080025.1 Modiolus philippinarum
CAGTGACCTAAATTTGGTATCACACATCACCTTCCCATGAATCCACACACCAAGTTTGATAATCCTAGGTGCTATGGTACAAAAGTTATGCTCCGGACACGAAATGCACATGGTTTTACTTTCATAAAGGCGGACGGTCAAAGTCAAGGTCACAGTGACCTAAACTTGGTATGTGACACATCACCTTCCCATGATGCAACCACACACCAAGTTTGATAATCCTAGGTGCTACTGTACAAAAGTTCTTCTCTGGACGCGAAATGCACATGGTTTTACTACCATAAAGGTCAAATGTCAAAGTCAAGGCCACAATGACCTAAATTTGGTATGCGACACATCGTCTTCCCATGATGCATCCACACACCAAGTTTGATAATCCTAGGTGCTACAGTACAAAAGTTCTGCTCCAGACACAAAATGCACATGGTTTTACTACCATAAAGGTCAAAGGTCAAAGTCAAGGTCACAGTGACCTAAATTTGGTACCCGACACATAGCCTACCCATGATGCATCCACACACCAAGTTTTATAATCCTAGAAGCTAAGGTAAAAAAGTTCTGCTCTGGACACGATAGGGACAGATGGACAGATGCTAAATTTGGTACGTGACACATCACTTTCTCATGTTGCATCCACACACCAAGTTTGATAAACCTAGGTGCTACAGTACAAAAGTTCTGCTCCGGACATGAAATGCACATGGTTTTACTACCATAAAAGTCAAAGGTCAAAGTCAAGGCCACAGTGACCTAAATTTGGTACACGACACATCGCCTTCCCACGATGCATCCACACACCAAGTTTGATAATCCTAGGTGTTATGGTACAAAAGTTCTGCTCTGGACATAAAATGCACATGGTTTTACTACCATAAAGGTCAAAGGTCAAATTCAAGGTCACAGTGACCTATTTTTGGTATGCGACACATCGCCTTCTTATGATGCATCCACACACCAAGTTTGATAATCCTAGGTGCTATGGTCAAAAGTTCTACTGCGGACACGAAATGCACACGGTTTTACTATCATAAAGGTCAAGGTCAAAGTCAAGGTCACAGTGACCTTAATTTGGTACATGACACATCGCCTACCCATGATGCATCCACACACCAAATTTGATAATCCTAGGTGCTAAGGTACAAAAGTTCTTCTCCAGACACAATAGGGGACAGACGGACAGACAGACATGGTGATTCCTATATACCCCCTAAAACTTCGTTTGTGGGGGTATAAAAATATTTGGATGTAAATATAGCTGTTCCAGATATATTAGAATTCCAAAATATGGCAGCAAGACAGCCATCTAATTATGTGTTGCATCAAAATATCTCAAAGCTGAAAAATATTGTGACATAAATATATATTTATCTGTTCCATATGTAAGTCTGCAAGTCTGGACATGAGACACCAAGAATTCACAATAAAACTGAAATCCCTAAAACATGATGTATTAGGATCAAGGCATTCAATTTTTATATTGAAACGTTATATAATATAATCTCCATACATCATTCCTGTAAAGTATGGTTCAATTTCATTATGTAATTTAAGAGGAATTATTTGAATCAGGGTCCAACATTTTTACCATCACGCATGTATAATAATTGCAGCCATGCACTCCCCCCATACACACACACAAACACACAATTTCTGAATTTTAGAAAGCATTCAAATGTTTGTGCCACTAGGCATTGTGGTCAACAAAGCTGTAATGTTTAATTGAAACTGGTGAAGTAATGCTCCCATTGACTGAATTTAAAATTATAAATGGCAATAACTCAATGAAATCCAACAGTACAATATACATACTATGCATTGTGGGAAACAATTTTCTGAAGTTTGGTTTAAATCTGATCAAAGATGTAAGAGAAGTAGTACTAACAACTAAATAGGAATAAATTTTGTGTACAAAAGGGCCATAACTCTGTGAAAAAAGGTTCAAGCATTTTAACATCACAATATGCACAAAAAGTGTTCCCTACTGGCAGCCATCTTGGATGTGACACAGACTTGTTTTGGACAAAACAGACCAATAAGGACCATTGTTACCAAGGATGTTTCAAATGGCCCAAGTACTTTCAGGGGACTTGAAGATATTTAGGGTGCAATGTGAGACTAAGTTCCCTGCCAGCAGCTATTACAGATAAGGTGCAGACTTGCCGGACACATTGCTGAAGGTGACCACAAAAGAACTATTGTGACTAAGTTTGGATCCATTTGGCTTTGCTGTTTCAGAGAAAAAGGTCTTGGAAGGCTTTCTCATAGGGTCCAATGTTAAACTATGTTCCCCTATACAGCCATCTTGGATCTGATGTGAACTTGCAGGGCACATTTTTCAAAAGGGATCCAACTAAGGACTATTGGGACCAAAATGGGTTCCATTTAACCAAGTACTTTAATAAGAGAAGATCTTTATCCCCTGATTAGCGAAAGCAGGGGGATTATGTAATGCAGTCTGTCCGTATGTACGTACATAAGTGTGTTGTGCTCCTCGATAGCTCTGGTACTATAAGAGATACAAATTTGAAACTTGGCACTATACTACAGTATGATCTGCACAAGCGCGCTAGGGGTTCGAGGTTTCTGTCAAATACGTTAGGGGCATATATGGGAGAAAACGAATTTTCGCAATATCCAATAATCGAAGAAATCTCTAAGGCTATTTGGGCTAGAAAGTTGAAATCCAGGAATTGACTCACATATTAAGTAGCAACTTGTCAAAGGGTGTCTGAATTTTCGTATGACCCCCTCATGGAATAGCCTCTAGGGGGTCCAAAAAACGAAAAAAAAAAAAAAAAAAAAAACGATTCAGCTTGAACTCCTCTTACACCTTAAGTTGCAGAAACTGTTTTAAGGGTATACCTTAATCGGCCGTGGATTATCCACATTTATGTATAATCGGCAGGGCCTTTTTGGGCCTTATAATCCGGGAAAAATCTAGTTCCTATGTAAAATACGCTGGGGATTTGATCGACGAAGTCCAAGTCGTCAAGATCGGAAAGATCATCGGTATTTTGCAACTATAATTCAGTGTTTTCGTCTCCTTCGAGTCACAAGTTACTTTATTTGAAGCTTTATATCAAGTATTTAATGATAAAAAGGCCCAAAAATGACGAAAACTAACAAAAATAACAATGTTTTTCTCTTTGAGGAAGTTAAGCTGTGACTACAAAATTCAGAACAAGTTCGGTACAGACTGTCGTATCAGTGTTTAGTTGGACATCTTTTATTGATATTTTCGATATTTATGAATTGTTTTTATGATACAATTGGCAAGAAATAAGCCATTTTAGTCCCATTTCAACATCTCTAACGTGTTAAAGGTTGTCAGAGGCAATACAATAGAAATAGTTCACTGCCATGAACACTTCACCGATCACACGGCTTGTTGACTTCCTGAAAGAAAGTTATGGCAGCTAAGGCAAATATTTGCGGTCGTGGCATAAAAATAATAATCCCTGGTGAAGAGGTACTTTGTTTTTATGACTGTAAGGAATTTTAAATTCATATATACTTGCTTTTCAGTTCACACCATATGAACTACGATCTATTTTGTTTGAACTGACACAAACACTCGATCTTTTGGAGACCTTGCTCAACCCTCAAAACCATTACAGGGTTGTATAATCCGCACTCTCGTCCCCTTAAATCCTTTTTAGGGTAAAAATGTGCAGATAATACATGGCTGTCTATGGTAAGTAACACAATAAAAGTTATCTGTGCCAAAGGTTTCGGAATTTTGAAATTTCTCCTCAGGGCAGAAAAATGAGCCAAATTGTATTTCGAGTTATCCAGTAATATGCGAAATCTTCTTAAGTATTTATGTTTGGAAGCTGAAACTTTTAATATGAGTTCCTTTATGTTTATCTAATTTGCTAATGGTAGCCGACATTTGGTATGATGACCACTGGGGGCATGCCCTTAAGGCACCAAAAAAGTGTAAAACAATAAATACTCGGCATATGACTGGAACTTTATGTATGATTTTCATTTTGTGGTTTACATTTTCATGGGGTTATAACTTGAATTGCTTTTTAGAATCCAAGATAAGAATTTAGAATTTTGACATCGGTACCAAATTTGGTAAATTTCCTGAAACTGTCAAATACCAATAATTTTTGAAATTCTATGATAAAATCATATGATTAAGCAACTCTCTAATGTCATCAGCTAGTATGAACACTTAAACTTCAAAAATATTGATTCTTATATTGGTAAATTTTCTGAAACTCTCAAAGACCCATTACTTTTTGGAATTTTACCTGGCAACCATATCTTTTTCAATTCCTAACAGTAATGATGTTGATTTTCAATGGTCAAATTGCAAAAAACTTTGATTCTTAGTTTGGTAAATTTCCTGAAAGTCTTAAAGACCTGTTATTTTTTGAAATTCTACCTAGCAACCATATCTTTTTCCATTCCTAACTGTATTGAAGATCATTTTCAGAAGTCAGATTGCAAAAACCTTTGATTCTAATTTTGGTAAATTTCTTGAAACTCTCGAAGACCTGTTATTTTTGGAATTCTACCTAGCAACCATATCTTTTCCAATTCCTTACATAACAAATCATTGTTTTCAACAGAAAGACTGCAAAAATCTTCTGCTCTTGTTGTGGTAAATTTCCTGAAATCCTCAAAGACCAGTATTTCAGGGGAATTCAAACTTGCAACCAAACCTGTTTCAATTCCTTGCAGTAACAGTGATTGTTTTCAATAGTAAGACTGCAAAAATATTTGATTTGGTAAATTTCATAAAACTCTCAAAGACCCGTTATTTTTGGAAATCTATCTGGCAACCATATCTTTTTCAATTCCTTAAAATAAATGGAATTGTTTTCAATAGTAAGACTTCAAAAATCTTAAATTTAAATTAAATTTTTATTGATGATTCCTATATATACATTTTTAAAACTCTAGTATGGGTCCAAAAAAGGTGACCGGGGTGGGTGGGGGGGGGGATTGCAATCTATGATTGACCTTTTTTCATTGAATATGTTTTCCCATACTGTCCAATGTTCATTGAAGGTCCCGCTGGTTGCCATCTTGCAGACTTGTGGGAATATTTTTGAAAGGGGACCACCCACCACTATTTTAACTAAATTTGATTCTGATTGCCCGGTGGTTCCAGAGGAGAAGATCTTGCAATATAAAGTTTGTGATTGATGGAGAACCAAAAGACGTTCAATGGATGCAAAGTATTGGCAAAAGAGCTAAAAAAGGCCATAACTGTGGAAAAGGGTCGAGCATTCTGACATTACAATATGCAAAAAAAAGCATTGTAGTCCTGTGAAGTTTGGTTGTAATCGGATCAAAGATCTAGGGGAAGTGGTGCCCACAAAATTGGTTAAATACAGACAACAGACAGACAAACAGACAGCTAAGACAAAAACAATGTCTCATCCTCAAAAGAGGGGGGGACATACTGACTTACCATCCATGCATCCAATTTCTGGTGGCAACTGTTGAAATTTGTTGTTAGACACATTGAGTTTGCTAACTTTAGTTAGATGTCCTATCTGAGGAGGAAGGTCTGGTAACTTGTTGTTAGATATATCCTGAAATTATATGTAAGTTAGTTAACGATGAAGAAAAAAAATTTTACTGCTGCTATAGAAAGTCTATTTACTTGACGCTAGATAAATCCTGTAAATATTTGTCAGTTACTTCCCGATGAAGAACGTCATTCAAAACATTTCACTGCTGCTATGGAAAGTCTATTTACTTATTGTTTAGATATATCGTGCAAATATTGTCAGTATATTCATGATGAAGCATTGAAAACAATTTATTACTGAGGTAAAAAGTCTAGTTACTTGATGTTAGATAAATCCTGTAAATATACTTAGTCAGTTACGTCAGTGATCAACAATACATGTTCTGCTGTATACATAGTTGTTGGTAAACATGGTCACTACATGATCAAGATGATCATTATAAATATTAATTATATTAATATTACTTTTAACAACTGTTGTGGAACACTTGCTATAAACAGTTGTATTTGTATAACACAATATAATTTCTACATTTTTCATATAGTGTTTCAGATGATTTTGCCACACATGATGTATGTATTGATAATACATGTCCATTTACAATGTTAATGATATATGTAAGAATCTGTAAATCAAACATTTTTGTGGAGAAGAAGTCCATAAATCTTCCGATTTCAATTTTAACAGCTGTAAAGACTTATTTTTCTGCAAGAGGTATTATTTTTGGCCGATTTAAACTATCAGTGGAAATAGCAAAATTATATTAGTTACCTCTTGCAAAATAAAACTAGAGGATGACATGCCCCCACGCAAGGTTGAATCAAATTGGGATTTTCTAGTTATATTTGTGTCTGAAAGACACATATGATGCCCCCGCTAAACACATGTTATTCTAGGTTGCACAGATTAACTACCGGTATGTACCCTCTATTACTAAATCACCAAAAAATTATAAGTTGAGCAATGTATATTTTTGAAAAAGAAATGAACCGAAATTAAAATACATACTACATGCACATCTTCAATATAGATACAAATAAACTGCAAAATTAAAGCTTCCTAGCCTCAAAACTCTAGTAGGAGTTTTCGGACAATCTGTGTACCCTGTATTAATAATTCATCCAAAAAATGAATAAGTTCAACAATGTGTATTTTTTCCAAAAATGCATCAATATCAAAATCCTTCCCACATGCACATCTTCAATATAGGTACAAATGATCTGCAAAATAAAAACTTCCTACCATCAAAACTGTAGGAGGAGTTGCGTGGACAAACTATGTACCCTCTATTACAAAATCACCCCAAAATGACTAAGTTCAACAATGTATATTTCTGACAAAAATGCACCAAAATCAAAATCCTTACCACATGCACATCTTCAATATAGGTACGAAAGATCTGCAAAACTACAGCTTTTGCCGAATGGCAACCAATTATGCCCCCGCTAATTGAACCCTGAATCAATATGGCAAGTGCACATTTAATTGTGCGTTGACACAATACAGGTGTTGACACAGTACAAGTATGGACACAATGATATGCCTTCTCTTTTTTCCAAAATATATAAAAGGAAAGTTCTGAGCCCAAAAATCAATTCTATGGGTGCTAGGCAATCTTCTTGTAAGTTTCATCCATTTTGAGGAACTTTGAATTTTCCCGCCTTTTTCCAGTTTCCATGGCAACGGCAGCCATTTTGAAAATTCTGAGACCCAAAATCATTTCTATGGGTGCTAGACATTCTCTTTGTAAAGTTTCATAAAATTTGAGGCACTTTGAATTTTCCCGCCTTTTTTCAGTTTCCATGGCAACCGTGGCCATTTTGAATATTCCAAAAGATATGTGTGTGCACATCTACTTATTGTAAGTTAGATTCCTTTGAAGTAGTTGGAATTTGTTTGCAAACTTTCTCAAAAACATGAATAGTTGTGTTTTGCATTCGTACGGACGGACGGACAAGGGTAAAACAATATGCCCCCTGACTTTTCTTCGCGGGGGCATAAAAATACTAAATGTGCATGATAAACAGTAAATTTCGTTATGCTGTACACATGTTTCAAGGAGTTACTTCCCATCCGCAGCATTAGCATCAAATAATATGCCTGAATCGCTCACCTGACAAAATGCTTGCAGCAGGGGATGAAACTGATGTTTATCCTATTGGATCCTGTGTCAAAAGATATGTTCTTTGCTGGTGGTCTTGTTTTTTATCAGATCAAAACAAATAAGCAATCTTAGCTTGGCTGAATTTGCTTCAATAGTTTCAGTGCATATGACGAAAAAGATGATTTCTTATAGGGGTACCATCTTAAACGAAGTTCTGTGCTTGGAACCATTTTTTTGACGAATCCAAATAAAATGAGCATTCTTAGTAAAGAACCTTCCGTACATCATTCCAGTACAGTTTAGTTAACTTTGCTTCAATAGTTTCAGAGCAGATGTTGAAAATGATGTTTTTTTAACTTTGCTTCAGTGGTTTCAGAGAAGATGAAAATGTGAATTTCCCATAGGGCCAATGTTAAACTATGTTCCATGCTGGTGGCCATGTTCTTTGTCGAATCGGAATAAAATTAGCATTGTTTGTAAAGGACCTTCCATACATCATTTCAGTACAGTTTAATTAAATTTGCTTCAATAGTTTCAGAGCAAATGTTGAAAATGATGTTTTTCCAATAGGGTCCAATGTTAAAACTAAGATCCGCGCTGGCCGCCATATTTTTTATTAAATCAGAATGAAATGTGCAACCTTTCATACATCATTGATTGAATTTGCTTCAGTGGATTCAGAGGTGAAGATGAAAATGTAAATTTCCCATAGGGCCAATGTTAAACTGTGTTCCGTGCTGGCAGCGATGTTTTTTGTGGAATCAAAAGGAAATGTGCAATCTATGTAAAGGACCTTCCATACATCATTTCAGTACAGCTTAGTTAAATTTCCCTCAATAGTTTCAGTCAGATGTTGAAAATGATGTTTTTCCCATAGGGTCCAATGTTAAAACTAAGATCCAGGCTGGCAGCCATGTTTTTTATCAAATCAGAAAGAAATGTGCAATCTTTGTGAAGGACCTTCCATACATCATTCCTGCAAAGTTTGGTTGAATTTGCTTCAGTGGTTCCAGAGGAAAAGATGAAAATGTGAATTTCCCATAGGGCCAATGTTAAACATGTTCTGTGCTGGTGGCCATGTTTTTTGTTGAATCGGAACGAAATGAGCCATCTTTGTAAAGGACCTTAAGTACACCATTCCAGTACAGTTTAGTTAAATTTGCTTCAATAGTTCCAGAGCAGATCGTGAAAATAATGTTTTTCCCATAGGGTCCAATGTTAAAACTAACATCCACGCTGGCGGCCATGTTTTTTAACCAATCGGAACGAAATGTGCAATCTTTGTGAAGGACTTTCCATACATCATTCCTGTAAAGTTTGGTTGAATTTGCTTCAGCAGTTTCAGAGCAGAAGATGAAAATGTGAATTTCCCATAGGGCCAATGTTAAACTTGTTCTGTGATGGCAGCAATGTTTTTTAGGAATCCAAACGAAATGTGCAATCTTTGCAAAGTAAAAATATATGTTGCGAGACAGCTTAATGTAATATAAATCAGACAAAATAAGGTTTGTATAGCTGTCGTGCATGGAGAACAACAAAAAATAAAAATATGGATTAAAACTAAAATCTAAAAAAATATATGTACAAGAAAGAAAAGGCCCAAATTTTCGGAGTTAACTCCTTTTACGAGGGTGAAAAAGAAGAAAAGGACATCACCGTGGACCAGAGACATGTCTCACTTCTGTTGTCTCCAACTAAAAATCTTTGCAAAGGACCTTCAACACATCATTCCAGTACAGTTTAGTTAAATTTGCTTCCATAGTTTCAGAGCAGATGTTGATAATTACTTTTTCCCCATAGGGTCCAATGTTAAACCTAAGTTCCGCACTGGCGACTATGTTTTTTATCCAATCGGAACGAAATGTGCAATCTTTGTAGAGGACCTTCCATACTTCATTCCTGTAAAATTTGGTTGAATTTGCTTCAGTTGTTTCAGAGGAGAAGATGAAAATGTGAATTTTCCATGGGGCCAATGTTAAACAGTTCCGTGCTGGCGGCCATGTTTTTTTTTGTTGAATCAGAACGAAATGTGCAATCTTTGTAAAGAACCTTCCATACATCATTTCAGCACAGTTTAGTTAAATTTGCTTCAATAGTTTCACAGCAGATGTTGAAAATGATGTTTTTTCCATAGGGTCCAATGTTAAAACTAAGATCAATGCTAGCGGCCATGTTTCTTATCGAATTGAAACAAAATGTGCAAACTTTGTGAAAGACCTTCCATACATCATTCCTGTAAAGTTTGATTGAATTTGCTTCTGTGGTTTCAGAGGAGAAGATAAAAATGTGACTTTCCAATAGGGCCAATTTTAAACTATGTTCCGTGCTTGCAGCCATGTTTTTTGTTGGATCGGAACCAAATGTGCAATCTTTGTAAAGGACCTTCCATACATCATTCCAGTAAAGTTTATTTAAATTTGCTTTAATAGTTTTAAAGCAGATGTTGAAAATGATGTTTTACCCATAGGGTCCAATGTTAAAACTAAGATCCACACTGGCGACCAAGTTTTTTATCGAATCCAAACGAAAAGTGCAATCTTTGTCAAGGACCTTCCATACGTCATTCCTGTGAAGTTTGGTTGAATTTGCTTCAGCAATTATAGAGGAGAAGATGAAACGTTAAGGCCGGACGCAGTCTTTGTTAAGTAGCTTTAGTACATCATTCCTGTAAAGTTTGGTTGAATTTGCTGCAGTGGTTTCAGAATAGAAGTTGAAAATGTGATTTTTCCCGTAGGGTCCAATGTTAAACCTAAGTTCCGTGCTGGGGGCCATGTTTTTAATCGGATCCAAACGAAATGATTAATCCTTGTTTAGGATCTTAAGTACATCATTCATGTAAAGTTTGGTTGAACTTGCTTCAGCCGTTTCAGAGGAGAAGATGAAAATGAGATTTTCCCATAGGGTCCAATTTTAAACTGTGTTCCGTGCTGGTGGCCATTGTTTTTTTTTTTATCAAATCAGAACAAACTGAGCAATCTTTGTTAAGAACCTTAAGTACCGGTACATCATTCCTGCAAAGGTTGGCCGGATTTGCTTCAGCTGTTTCAGAGGAGAAGATGACATTTTGATTTTTCCCATAGGGTCCAATGTTAAACCTAAGTTCCGCGCTGGTGGCCACATTTTTAATCGGATCCGAATGAAATGAGCAATCTCTATTAAGGCTTCAGTACATCATTCCTGTAAAGTTTGGTTGAATTTGCTTCAGTGGTTTCAGAGAAGATGAAATTTTGATTTTTCCCATAGGGTCCAATGTTAAACTATGTTCCGTGCTGGCGCTCACGTTTTTTATCGGATAAGAACAAAATGAGCAATCTTTGTAAAGGACCATCCATTCCTGTAAAGTTTGGTTGAATTTGCTTCAGTGGTTTCAGAGGACAAGACGAAAATGTGATTTTCCCATAGGTCCAATGTTAAACTATGCTCCGCGCTGGCAGCCATGTTTTTTATCAGATCGGAACAAAATGAGCACTGTTTGTTAAGGACCTTTAGTACATCACTCCTGTAAAGTTTGGTTGACTTTGCTTCAGCCGTTTCAGAGTAGAGGATGAAAATGTGATTTTTCCCATTGGGTCCAATGTTAAACCTAAGTTCCGTGCTGGTGGCAATCCTTATTATCAGATCGCAACGAAATGAGCAATCTTTGTAAAGGACCTTAAAAACATCATTCCTGTAAAGTTTGGTTGAATTTGCTTCGTTGGTTTCAGAGGAGAAGATGAAAATGTGAAAAGTTAACGGACGCCAAGTGCTGGCAATAGCTCACACTGACCCTTTGGGACAGGTGAGCTGAAAAAGAATTTGGGACAGGTGAGCTTAAAAAGAAGTACTCATCACAAAAAATATCTAAATGGGAGGCCAAATCAAGTACCAAGGATATCCAGAGATGTCACAAAATTAGCCCATTTACTGTATTTAATCTAGGATTTATAGTACTTCATAAAGTTATATTTGCATTTTTTTTTTAAAAAATTGAAAACAAACCAATTCTTCCAATTTCCTCAGGTTACCAATCTCTGGTCCAATCTGTACCATTTCATTGTACTCAATATGGAGGCTGACTAGGTTAGGAAGTCTACTGATGCATGATGGGAAATCTTTAAGCTTGTTTCGACTGTAAAGATATGCCTCATATGTGTGATGTTTTAAGTTTTTTTTAACATTAAAAAGAACAGATATATGAATTCTTCTTTTTAAACAGAAAAAGATATGATATAGAAATGATAGTTCATAAGTAATTTTTGTAAATCCCTTTGAGAGAATTATTTAGTTGAATTCATTTCGCTTATGAAGTTTGTTTAATCTAAACCATCTTGAAGTTTATTCAAGTGTATATTCAATCAACACAACTATTTTCCACAGTACAAAGGTATACTACCATGGCTGTGATACAGATTGAATTTCCCCTTTTTATATGGCCACAGAAACAAGTTTATATCAACTGAGAAAAGCCCTATTTATTTTTTTTTAATTTTATGAATAAATTTACATATATCCAAAACATTAAAATTCTTGATGTTCAGAAATTTAAAAGGGAGCTCACCACAGTTGATGTAAACTCTTTCTGAATG
Organism: Modiolus philippinarum; assembly: GCA_002080025.1. NCBI lineage: Eukaryota > Metazoa > Mollusca > Bivalvia > Mytilida > Modiolidae > Modiolus > Modiolus philippinarum. The sequence continues at coordinate 12,165 of MJUU01008250.1, forward strand.
TTTCATGTAAAATAGTGCAAGCAAACTCTTTATTATGAATAAAATCCTTAACTCTGCAAATATTAATTAAAAGGGAGTTTATCTACTTTCCTGATGGGGCCCTAATTACTACATGTGTGCGTTCGACTTCCTGTCAAAAAATCTTGATGAAGTATAATTAAGTAGTTGAATTTGTTACATTACTTGTGTTTCAAAATAACAAACTTAATGTACATTTACTCAATGTCCTCTAATTTTCTCATGAATGAAAACATTTCCACATGAAATTCATCATTAAGAAAGCATTAATCTGGCCTCAAAGTTCAAGGTCAGGGGTCACCAACCATGGTACATGAAATATTGTCTTGAGGTTATCTTTTCACATGCAAAATATCAAAAGCCTTGCTCAAGAGACAAATAAAGGGCTACGTGGAGCGCAGCATGATACGACCGCAGCATGTCGACCACTGAAATTTGAACAAGTGCAATATAAAGTGAATGTGGACACAGTAAAGAGCTTGACACAGTAACTAGATGGATACAACAAGAAGACTGAAACAGTAATTAGCTGGACACAAACTAGGGAAAAAAAACAAAAAAAAAACATCTAAATCCAATGAGAAAATAAAGATTTTACATATATGTGTAAATTGCAATTTTGACCCTTTTGACACCTTACAGCTCTGAAACGATAGGAGAACACAAAATACATTGACATACTACTGAAAGCTTAAGAAAGGAGGAATGTAAAGAAAAAAATCCCATCGAAATCCGATTAAAAAAAAATTTAATGTAATCTGCACATTTGCAATTTTGGACCCATTTGGCCCCTCATAGCTCCGAAAGGAAACATGTTATCAAATATCTAATAGTTTTGCGCCATATAAATTTCTCATAAATCCATTGAAAAAAACTGCATCAAAATCGGACTAGAAATAAAAAAATTAAAGATTCGCCCCTTTTGGGCCCCATTTATCAGATGAACGGTACATGCGACGTGAAATATGTTGGCATATTACTGATTGAAAATTTCCTCAGGAGCACACTGAAAGAAACCCCATCACAAGAGTGGACCCTAATAGATGTCTCGCCCGTCCCTGCTTGTCGCTAAAACAGTCATGCACTACTCAAGAGCAACCTACAAGCCAAATATTATTACCATTCCACTTACAGTAATTAAGAAACTATTCTAATCAGAAACACTCAACTTTGTTCACTAAACCATGAAATTGAGGTCAAGGTCAAAAGCCATATGGCAGACGGACATGTACTAACCAAGACCAAGCTATATACCAAATATCATTGACTTCTAGCTTCTAGTTATTGAGAAACAGACTTAAGCAAAAAAACTTAACCTGGTCACTGGACTGTGAAATAGAGGTCAAGGTCAATAGCCATATGGCAGACGGACATGTACTACCCAAAACCAAGCTATATACCNCAACAAACCTGAAAATAGCTTACACGGTACAACTCATTATCATGAAGCTCCAGACCAAATATGAAATCATTTCCACTTTTGGAAGAAGAGAAAACTTTGACAAAAAATTTTCATTAGTAGTGGTATATGAAACTAAGTATTAATGTATCGGCAAACAGGAAGCAGTAGCGCCACAAACATGAAAATATCTGACACTGTACAACTCATCATTTGGAAGCCTAATGCTAAATATCAAATCATTCCCACCTGTAAAAGCCGAGAAAACTTTGACAGTAAAAGTGTTACGGATTGACGGAATGACGGACGGACGGACGGACGGACAGACGGACGGACACCACCATCACTATATACCCTCCGCTTTTACAAAGCGGGGGTATAATTAAAAGGGAGTTTATCTACTTTCCTGGTGGGGCCCTAATTACTACATGTGTGCGTTCCACTTCCTTGTCAAACAATCTTGATAAAGTATAATTCAGTAGTTGATTTTTTTATTACATTACTTGTGTTTCAAAATAACAAACTTAATGTACATTTACTCAATGTCCTCTAATTTTCTCATGAATGAAAACATTTCAACATGAAATTCATCATTAAGAAAGCATTAATCTGGCCTCAAAGTTCAAGGTCAAGGGTCACCAACCATGGTACATGAAATATTGTCTTGAGGTTATCTTTTCACATGCAAAATATCAAAGGCCTTGCTCAAGAGACAAAAAAGTTATACACACCTTTGTTATGGAAGGATTGGACCGACTGACTAATTGCTATCGGGTATCCGTCACTTTGTAGTGGTGCCATAATAAGACCTTCCAGAAACTAAGATTGTGGTGGACTGTTGGACACCGACTAGGTATTTAAATCAGTAATACATACCTAACATCCAGTTTAACAAGACACTTTACACTGCCCAGTGATTGTGGTGGAATGTCGTACCCTGAGAGTGTCTATAACCCAGTAATACATACCTGACATCCAGTTTAACAAGACACTTTAAACTACCCCGTGATTGTGTTGGACTGTCGTACTCTGAAAGTGTCTATAACCCAGTAATACATACCTAACATCCAGTTTAACAAGACACTTCAGACTGCCCAGTGATTGTGTTGGACTGTCGTACCATGAGAGTGTCTATAACCCAGTAATACATACCTAACATCAAGTTTAACAAGACACTCTAGACTGCCCAGTGATTGTGTTGGACTGTCGTACCCCTAGAGTGTCTATAACCCAGTAATACATACCTAACATCAAGTTTAACAAGACACTTTAGACTGCCAAGTAATTGTGGTAGACTGTCGTACCATGAGAGTGTCTATAACCAATACATACATACCTAACATCCAGTTCGAAGAGACACTCTAGACTGCCAAGTGATTGTGGTGGACTTTCGTATCCTGAGAGTGTCTATAACCCAGTAATACATACCTAACATCGAGTTTAACAAGATACTCTAGACTGCCCAATGATTGTGGTGGACTGTCGTACAATGAGAGTGTCTGTAACCTAGTAATACATACCCAACATCCAGTTTAACAAGACATTTTAGACTGCCCAGTGATTGTGGTGGACTGTCCTATCCTGAGAGTGTCTATAACCCAGTTATACATACCTAACATCCAGTTTAACAAGACAATCTAGACTGCCCAGTGATTGTGTTGGACTGTCGTATCCTGAGAGTGTCTATAACCCAGTAAACATACCCAACATCCAGTTTAACAAGACACTCTAGACTGCCCAGTCATTGTGGTGGACTGTCATACCATAAGAGTATCTATAACCAAGTAATACATACCTAACATCCAGTTTAACAAGACACTTTAGACTGCTCAGTGATTGTGTTGGACTGCCGTACCATGAGAGTGTCTATAACCCATAATACATACCTAACATCCAGTTTAACAAGACACTCTAGACTGCCCAGTTGTGTTGGACTGTCATACCATGAGTGTCTACAACCCAGTAATACATACTTAACATCAAGTTAACAAGACACTTTAGACTGCCCAGTGATTGTGTTGGACTGTCGTACCCTGAGAGTGTCTATAACCCAGTAATACATACCTAACATCCAGTTTAACCAGAGGCTCCCAGGAGCCTGTATCGCTCACCTGGGTTTCAGTTGCCACAATCAAGGTAACATTGTAAGTTATACAGTTGATCTTCAGTTTCTCAAACTTTGGTAGCTCAAACACCTCCTATATCTTTAACTGTTTTTTTAAGTCTGATCATGTTTTACTATATTTCTTTATTGGGCTTTTTTGACAAAAAAGTTCTTGCTAAGGACCACTTTCGACACCAGTTTTGAAGTTGAGATGTCATTTTGTTATTGGCAGTCAACAAACATTTTTCAACATCGGTTTTGAAGTCGCAACATCTATATCTACTTGGAAATCAAATTTCATTTAAATCGGACAATGTAGAATTTTCCAGCCTTTTTTGGCGGCCATTTTAAAAATGGCGGTCAACAAACAATTTTTAACATCAGTTTTGAAATTATGACATCAAAACCGATTTGGAAACCAAATGTCATTGAAATCGGACAATGTTGAATTTTCCCGCCTTTTTTGGCAGCCATTTTGAAAATGGCAGTCAACGAACAATTTTCAACACCAGTTTTGAAGTCGCAACATCAAT
>MJUU01008250.1:19402-30699 GCA_002080025.1 Modiolus philippinarum
AGAGTGTCTATAACCCAGTAATACATACCTAACATCCAGTTTAACAAGACACTTCAGACCGCCCAGTGATTGTGTTGGATTGTCATACCCTAAGAGTGTCTATAACCCAGTAATACATACCTAACATCCAGTTAAACAAGACACTCTAGACTGCCCAGTGATTGTGGTAGACTGTTGCACCATGAGAGTGTCTATAACCCAGTAATACATACCTATCATCCAGTTTAACAAGACACTCTAGACTGCCCAGTGATTGTGTTGGACTGTCATACCCTAAGAGTGTCTATAACCCAGTAATACATACCTAACATCCAGTTTAACAAGACACTCTAGACTGCCCAGTGATTGTGTTGGACTGTTGTACCCTAAGAGTGTCTATAACCCAGTAATACATACCTAACATCCAGTTTAACAAGACACTCTAGACTGCCATTGATTGTGTTAGGACTGTCATTCCCTGAGAGTGTCTATAACCCAGTAATAACATACCTAACATCCAGTTTAACAAGACACTCTAGACTGACAATGATTGTGTTGGACTGTCGTACCCTAAGAGTGTCTATAACCCAGTAACACATACCTAACATCAAGTTTAATAAGACACTTTAGACTGCCCAGTGATCGTGGTGGACTGTCGTACAGTGAGAGTGTCTATAACCCAGTAATACATACCTAACATCCAGTTTAACAAGACACTCTAGACTGCCCAGTGATTGTGTTGGACTGTTGTATCCTGAGAGTGTCTATAACCAAGTAATACATACCTAACATCCAGTTTAACAAGACACTTCAGACTGCCCAGTGATTGTGTTGGACTGTCGTATCCTGAGAGTGTCTATAACCCAGTAATACATACCTAACATCCAGTTTAACTAGACACTCTAGACTGCCCAGTGATTGTGTTGGACTGTCCTATCCTGAGAGTGTCTATAACCCAGTAATACATACCTAACATCCAGTTTAACAAGACACTTCAGACTGCCCAGTGATTGTGTTGGACTGTAGTATCCTGAGAGTGTCTATAACCCAGTAATACATACCTAACATCCAGTTTAACAAGACACTCTACACTGCCCAGTGATTGTGTTGGACTGCCGTACCCTGAGAGTGTCTATAACCCAGTAATACATACCTAATATCCAGTTTAACAAGACACTTCAGACTGCCCAGTGATTGTGTTGGACTGTCATATCCTGAGAGGGTCTATAACCCAGTAATACATACCTAACATCCAGTTTAACAAGACACTATAGACTGCCCAGTGATTGTGGTGGACTGTTGTACCCTAAGAGTGTCTATAACCCAGTAATACATACCTAACATCCAGTTTAACAAGACACTCTAGACTGCCCAGTGATTGTGTTGGACTGTCGTACCCTGAGAGTGTTTATAACCCAGAAATATAAACCTAACATCCAGTTTAACAAGACACTTCAGACTGCCCAGTGATTGTGGTGGACTGTCTTATCCTGAGAGTGTCTATAACCCAGTAATACATTCCTAACATCCAGTTTAACAAGACACTCTAGACTGCCCAGTGATTGTGTTGGACTGTCGTACCATGAGAGTGTCTATAACCCAGTAATACATACTTAACATCCAGTTTAACAAGTCACTCTAGACTGCCCAGTGATTGTGGTGGACTGTCATACCCTACGAGTGTCTATAACCCAGTAATACATACCTAACATTCAGTTTAACAAGTCACTCAAGACTGCCCAGTGATTGTGGTGGACTGTTGTATCATGAGTATCTATAACCCAGTAATACATACCTAACATCCAGTTTAACAAGACACTCTAGACTGCCCAGTGATTGTGTTGGACTGTCATACCATGAGAGTGTCTATAACCCAGTAATACATACCTAAAATCAAGTTTAACAAGACACTTTAGACTGCCCAGTGATTGTGGTGGACTGTCATACCATAAGAGTGTCTATAACACAGTAATACATACCTAACATCAAGTTTAACAAGACACTCTAGACTTCCCAGTGATTGTGGTGGACTGTCGTATCATGAGTGTCTATTACCCAGTAATACATACCTAACATCCAGTTTAACAAGTCACTCTAGACTGCCAAGTGATTGTGGTGGACTGTCGTACCATGAGAGTGTCTATAACCAAGTAATACATAATTTACATCCAGTTAAACAAGACACTCTAGACTGCCCCTTGACTGTGGTGGATTGTCGTACCATGAGAGTGTCTATAACCCAGTAATACATACCCAACATCCAGTTTAACAAGACACTTTAGACTGCCCAGTGATTGCGGTGGACTGTCGCATCCTGAGAGTGTCTATAACCCAGTAATACATTCCTAACATCAAGTTTAACAAGACACTCTAGACTGCCCAGTGATTGTGTTGGACTGTCCTACCATGAGAGTATCTATAACCCAGTAATACATACCTAAAATCCAGTTTAACAAGACACTCTAGACTGCCCAGTGATTGATGTGGACTGTCGTATCATGAGTGTCTATAACAAAGTAATACATACCTAACATCCAGTTAAACAAGACACTCTAGACTGCCCAGTGATTGTGGTGGACTGTCATACCATGAGAGTGTCTATAACCCAGTAATACATACCTAACATCAAGTAAAACAAGACACTTTAGACTGCCCAGTGATTGTGTTGGACTGTCGTATCCTGAGAGTGTCTATAACCCAGTAATATATACCTAACATCCAGTTTAACAAGACACTTCAGACTGCCAAGTGATTGTGTTGGACTGTCGTTCCCTGAGAGTGTCTATAACCCAGTAATACATACCTAACATCCAGTTTAACAAGACACTCTAGACTGCCCAGTGACTTCAGACTGCCCAGTGATTGTGTTGGACTGTCGTTCCCTGAGAGTGTCTATAACCCAGTAATACATACCTAACATCCAGTTTAACAAGACACTCTAAACTGCCCAGTGATTGTGGTGGACTGTTGTGTCCTGAGGATGTCTTTAACCAAATACAGTAGAACTTCGATGGCTCGAACTGCAATAACTCGAACACTATGGATACCTTGAACCCTTTTTGTGGTTCCTTTGTTGAAGTTTAAACAAAGTTGGACCTCAATATCTCGAACAACGCATTGGCTCGAACTATTTTCAACGCTCCCTTTGGTGTTCGAGCCATCGAAGTTCGACTGAAATACATACCTAACATCCAGTTTAACAAGACACTCTTGACTGCCCAGTGATTGTGGTAGACTGTTGCACCATGAGAGTGTCTATAACCCAGTAATACATACCTAACATCCAGTTTAACAAGACACTCTTGACTGCCCAGTGATTGTGTTGGACTGTTGTACCCTAAGAGTGTCTATAACCCAGTAATACATACCTAACATCCAGTTTAACAAGACACTCTAGACTGCCCAGTGATTGTGATGGATTGTCGTACCCTGAGAGTGTCTATAACCTAACATCCAGTTTAACAAGACACTCTAGACTGCCCAGTGATTTTGTTGGACTGTTGTACCTAAGAGTGTCTATAACCCAGTAATACATACCTAAAATCCAGTTTAACAAGACACTCTAGACTGCCCAGTGATTGTGTTGGACTGTTGTACCCTAAGAGTGTCTATAACCAGGTAATACATACCTAACATCCAGTTTAACAAGACACTCTAGACTGCCCAGTGTTTGTGTTGGACTGTTGTACCCTAAGAGTGTCTATAACCCAGTAATACATACCTAACATCCAGTTAAACAAGACTCTCTAGACTGCCCAGTGATTGTGTTGGACTGTCATACCCTAAGTGTGTCTATAACCCAGTAATACATACCTAACATCCAGTTTAGCAAGACACTCTAGACTGCCCAGTGATTGTGTTGGACTTTTGTACCCTAAGAGTGTCTATAACCCAGTAATACATACCTAACATCCAGTTTAACAAGACACTCTAGATGGCCCAGTGATTGTGTTGGACTGTTGTATCCTGAGTGTCTATAACCCAGTAATACATACCTAACATCCAGTTTAACAAGACAGTCTAGACTGGCCACTGATTGTGTTGGACTGTCATATCCTGAGTGTCTATAACCCAGTAATACATACCTAACATCAAGTTAAACAAGACACTCTAGACTGCCCAGTGATTGTGTTGGACTGTTGTACCCTAAGAGTGTCTATAACCCAGTAATACATACCTAACATCCAGTTTAACAAGACACTCTAGACTGCCCAGTGATTGTGGTAAACTGTCATATACTGAGAGTGTCTATAACCCAGTAATACATACCTAACATCAAGTTTAACAAGACACTCTAGACTGCCCAGTAATTGTGGTGGACTGTCGTATCCTGAGAGTGTCTATAACCCAGTAATAGATACCTATCATCCAGTTTAACAAGACACTCTAGACTGCCCAGTGATTGTGTTGGACTGTCGTACCCTAAGAGTGTCTATAACACAGTAATACATACCAAACATCCAGTTAAACAAGACACTCTAGACTGCCCAGTGATTGTGGTAGACTGTTGCACCATGAGAGTGTCTATAACCCAGTAATACATACCTATCATCCAGTTTAACAAGACACTCTAGACAGCCCAGTGATTGTGTTGGACTGTCGAACCCTAAGAGTGTCTATAACCCAGTAATACATACCTAACATCAAGTTTAACTAGACAGTTTAGACTGCCCAGTGATTGTGGTGGACTGTCGTACCATGAGAGTGTCTATAACCAAGTAATACATACCTAACATCCAGTTTAACAAGACACTCTAGACTGCCCAGTAATTGTGGTGGACTGTCATACCATGAGAGTTTCTATAACCAAGTAATACATACCTAACATCAAGTGTAACAAGACACTCTAGACTGCTCAGTGATTGTGTTGGACTGTCGTACCCTAAAAGTGTCTATAACCAAGTAATACATACCCAATATTCAGTTTAACAAGACACTCTAGACTGCCCCGTGATTGTGTGTGACTGTCATACCATGAGAGTGTCTATAACTCAGTTATACATACCTAACATCAAGTTTAACAAGACACTCTAGACTGCCAAGTAATTGTGGTGGACTGTCATACCCTGAGAGTGTCTATAACCCAGTAATACATGTACCTAACATCAAATTTAACAAGTCACTCTAGACTGCCCAGTGATTGTAGTGGACTGTCGTACCCTGAGAGTGTCTATAACCCAGTAATACATACCTAACATCCAGTTTAACAAGACACTCTAGACTGCCCAGTGATTGTGGTGGACTGTGGTATCATGATTGTCTATAACCCAGTAATACATACCTAACATCCAGTTTAACAAGATACTCTAGACTGCCCAGTGATTGTGGTGGACTGTGGTATCATGATTCATGATTGTCTATAACCCAGTAATACATACCTAACCTCCAGTTTAACAAGACACTCTAGACTGCCCAGTGATTGTGTTGGACTGTTGTACCATGAGAGTGTCCATAACCCAGTAATACATACCTAACATCAAGTTTAACAAGACACTCTAGACTGCCCAATGATTGTGGTAAACTTTCTAATCTATTATCATGAATCTGCAATTCAAAACTAATTTTGATCAGTACAATATTTTGTATTCATGTAACTTAATATTTAATGTTTATAAGAGAAAATATTAAAACCATGTAACCATGCTGGCTCATAAATATCTGTCTTTAAAACATTTAGACCATGCAACCATGCTGGCTCATAAAGAGTCTTCAATTTTAGGCTGATTTGACATTTATATCACATCTCCTTCAAATTATTAATTACTGTACATGCATATTCTTCCCAAGAAGGGAGATAAACTTAATAAATGACTGAATACATAGTAATATGCTGTAGAAGGTTCATAAATTCTGGCTAAATACTGCACATATGACAAGACGAAACAACCATAATTCCAATTGCTATTGTAACATCCAATATCATTGGTCTTAGTCATGAACAAGAAAGATTTTATTTAACTTTGCATATGAGGATTATGCATCTGAGGATTATGATGTCTGAGGATTATGACATCCAAGGATTATGACATGTGAGGATTACGACATCTGAGGATTATAACATCTAAGGAAAAATGACGACTGAGGATTATGACATCTGAGGATTATTGTGTCTGATGATTGTGATGTCTGGGGATTATGATGTATGAGGATTATGATGTATGAGGATTATGACATGTGAGGATTATGACATCTGAAAATTATGATATTTGAGAATTATGACATCTGAGGATTACAATGTTTGCATGAGGATTATGACATCTGAGGATTGACATCTGAGGAATTTGACATCTGAGGATTATGACATCTGAGGATTATGACATCTAAGGATTAGGACAACAGAGGATGATCACATCTGAGGATTATGACATGTAAGGATTATGACATCTGAGGATTATTGTGTCTGAAGATGGTGATGTCTGAAGATTATAACATCTGAGGATTATGATGTCTGAGGATTATGATGTCTGAGGATTATGACATATGAGGATTACGACATTAGAGGATTATGATGTATGAGGATTAAGCATGTTAAGACATCTGAGGATAATGACATTCAAGGAGTATGATGTCTGAGAATTATGACATTTGAGAAGGTTTGCCGATTATGACATCTGAGGATTATAATGTCTGAGAATTATGATTTCTGCCCATAAAGATTTCTTACGACATATAAGAATTATGATATCTGAGGATTATGACATCTGTGGACTATGACATCTGAGGAATATGAGATCTAAGAATTACTTTTTCTGTAGATTGACACTTGAGGATTATGAAATCCGATAATTTTGTCATTTTAATTGCCATATGCAGAAGCTAAATTTACAATGACTTCGGTATAATCTTGTATCTGAGGATTATAAAATCTGAGATTTATAACATCAAGGAACCACATTTTCATGTTGAGGGCATTTTGTACACATCTGGGATACATAACTGTCTTTTTAAGACTCCAAACTCATAACTTTCCATGACTATATACTTGTTTTGTTATCATTAATTTAATTTTGTTCATATATGATGTATATAACATTCATAGAAAATGCAAAATTATTTGTCATGTTTGTATTTAGAAGATATTGTACTTTTCAAGTACATTCAAGAACTTATGTACTTGATTTTCTAGCATTTCCCAGAATTTAAAGCTGCGAAGCATTTGAGCGAACACTGTGTATAATTCTTTTTTATCAGTAATTTGTATAAATTTCCTTTGATCAACAGAATGATATTCTCAGTAGCACCACCATGGACACTATCATGAAATTATCAGATCACTGTGAAGGCGTCATGTGCAGGTTGCTATGCCGACATCATGTTTTGTTAGTATTTGTCGTGTTCATACGCATAATACGCTGAATGATGAATGCATATAAATTTTTACAATAAACAAAGGATTAATTGCGCTAAAATGGAAATTTCAACTTATTTCAATTTAAAATAGAGTCCTATTTATCATTTTGTAAATTACAGATAAAAGAAATATAGGACATTTTTGTTTTTGATACAGATTTTATCAGGCGTAACGCATCGAGGTTGACCTAACTAGTTCACTTGATACTGGCCATGATAAAGTCGGTATCAAAAAACAAAATGTCCTATATTCCATATTTATAATCAATTTTAAAATTACAAAAATCATTAATTCTAATTTTTTCACTTAACCAGTCCGCAATAAAGAAACCTGTAAACTCACATCAAGAACAGAAAGGGCAGATAACTCTTTAATATCCTCTGACAATTCAGTCAACCAATTAGAAGCTAAGATTAATTTTGTAAGGTCTGCCTGTTCCCACCACCTGTCATCTGTATTATCTAATGAAACAGTTCTAGATTCCTCCGGGACATCTATGTTTATCCTCCATACCTCATCTGGTACTGCAAAAATAATTTTCTTTTGTTGGATAAATAAAACTAGTACAAAGGTATGTATACAATAAATAAAAAGAAAATACTAAAAAACAAGAAATTTGATGGCCCAGATTTATAACTAACATGATGATTTTGATTTCAAAAATTTAAATTGTAAATTTCCCCTTTCTCTGTGGTTTCTGATCATCACTTTATAACCATTAACTTTTTTCTTAGTGCAGACTTTGGATAGATTGTCAAATTCCGACATACAACTTGCAAATCATTGTTTATTGTCATGATTGTAGTGTTAAACATAATAAAAAAAAATAGTAATGGTGCATTACTTGATACCCCGCCACATTTCACAAAATTTTGAAGTTTCAAGTGGCATAACTCCCTCAGAACCTCTTGGATCTCTTTACCCAAGTCAAAATAAGTTTGAATTTCTAGTAAATAACTTACATACACAGTTTGAAGACAGTATGTAATTTCGTTCGTAAATTATCAGTCAGAACCCAAAAGTTTACAACATTTCAAAGTTTCAAGGGGCACAACTCCAGAACCCCTTGGACCTCTGAGCCAAAAATTATACTTGACCTGGGTTTTGCAGTAAACAATTTACATACCAAGTTTGAAGACTGTATGCTATTTTGTTCAAAAGTTATCAGTCTTAAACCCTAAAATTCACAAAATTTCAAAGTTTCAAGGGGCATAACTCCAGAACCCCAAGACCTCTGAGCCCAAAATTAATCTTGACCTGAGTTTAGTGGTAAACAACTTACATACAAAGTTTGAAGACAGTATGTTATTTCGTTTAAAAGTTATCAGTCGGAAACCCTAAAATTCACAAAATTTCAAAGTTTCAAGGGGCGCAACTCCAGAACCCCTTAGACTTCTGAACCTAAAGTCAAACTTGGCCTGAGTTTTGTGGTAAACAATTTCCATACCAAGTTTGAAGACACTATGTTTAAGTTCACAAAATTTCAAAGTTTCATGGGGCATAACTCCAGAACTCCTTGGACCTCTGAACCCCAAATCAATCTTGGCCTGAGTTTTGTGATAAACAACTTACATACCAAGTTTGAAGACAGTATGTTATTATGTTCACAAGTTATCATTCGGAAACCTTCGAAGGGCGGACGGATGAACAGACAGACAGACAGACAGACTCATTACTGATGGTATCACATAATACCTCGCCACTATGTGTGACAGGGTATAAAAAGGCCAAAATTCTTTGAAAACAACAGCAAATATATTTTTTTTTAATCTTTCATTTTACAGATTTTTTCACAACATGCACTGGATTCACTGGGCATCAAAAAGTTGTTCAATTATGGGTTTCATAATATGCATGTTTTTTATCAAAATTGAAGCATTACCGAGATAATGTACTTACAATTGAATCTATTCAATAAAAACATTTATATATGACTTTTTTGACACTTGAAATGATTTTTCACGACAACTTCAGCCCTGAAATTTGCACTGTATGTGCTCATATGCCTTTGAGTGGGTAAAATGCAATGTCATAATATGTGACATCTTGATTACTTGTCCTAGAACATCATTTTTACAGGAACTGTCATCATTCTCTACTAAAAATTGCAGGAACTGAGTTATCGTGAAAGGATCTATAGCACATGGTAGCAATTGTGTAAGGTATTCAGTATCACTGCCACTGGGCGACTGGCCAGCTTTACTCCATATACTTTAGGTAGCCTATAAATAACTAGGGTAAGGTGCTTAATTGCTGTTAACTAGGAAAAGCATCATCATGCAATTGTACATGAACAGGGAGGGGGAAACAATTTTTGAAAGAAAACAAGAATTCGTAAATTAAGCCTTGAAAGAAACAAGTGCCGTCGGAACAAGTGTGTCAGATGACGCCATAGGCTATTCCCTTAAGTTACACTTAAATATCAGGTAAGGGTTAAGTAAATGGCCTGCTCTGCACAGGCTTATATCGCACACCTTTTGTCATGGACCTCCCTGACAGATTCAACTGCCCACTTTTTCTTGCTTGTTTGAAAATGCTTGGATGAACAGAGTTTCCTGTATTTTCGCCATTCTGCTGAAAACCGAAATTTGGATTTCGTGCCGGTTTCTTAAATCTGGATGCCATTTTCGTCTGTAATATTCGCTCTTTTCAAAAAAACTTCATTTCGTTGTCCTCGCTCAAACAGAAATATTCATTCGTATGCCTCGGAGTTTTCCGTCTCCGTAACACTAAATAAAATTTTGGCGGGAAATATCTAGAAACTAATTTTAACAATGAGCTCACCAACCAAAAAGGGTCATATAAAGCTTTCTTAGCACTTTGAGTCCAATCTGAGGCTAACCAAACTTGATCTGAATCAACAAACGCCCAAGGTATATGAAAGGTAAAAACTACTAGAATCTACAAGATATATACAAAATGAAAATGTTACATAATAAATGTTACTTGCAGCACTTATTATTAGTGAATGTAGAGCAGAAGTAAAAACACTCACTTTTGAATCGCTCTATCTCGTTACTTTGGACTGTCAAAAGGCGTTTGACGTTGTGGATCACATTATAATGCTGGACAATTTTTTTGAATCATCACAAAATGTCGCTTTATGGTTTATATTCTGGCTTAACCTCAAAAGTAAAATGGATGGGAACAATTAGTGAAGGTTTTATGATAAGACAAGAAGTACGTCAAGGAGGTATTTTATCCCCTTTCCTTTATAAACTTTAAATTTGCTAAAAGATTTAGAACTTAATAGTATTGGTTTTCATATTGGACCAATTTATGTTGGATGTCCTACTTGTGCAGATGACGTGGCATTGTTAAGTAACTGTCCACAGGAACTTCAATGTATGCTGTCCGTTGCCTCATTTCATACAGCAAATGACCGTGTTAAAATACATCCCGAGAAAACTAAAGCAGTCATTCTGAATAAATCCAAAAATTTAGATAAAAAAATCACTCTGTTGGAACTTAGATCTACCCCTCTCAGGAAACTACTCATATTGGCATCATTAGGTCAGAATTAAAAGAAAACGAACTGAATATTGACTCCAGAATTGATTGATTGATTGAATGTTGTTTAACGTCTACTCAGCAATATTTCAGCTATATCAAGACGAGAACAAGTTTGTTAATAAATAAATCTTTGGGGTATGGAAAGGGCCATGGGACGGGAAATTCTGACTGCCACTGGAAAAGTAGGGTGAAATCGTCAAGGGCGGGGNGAATTAGTATTGCAAGACGAACTTTATATTCTCTTATAAACGTTGGTGTTCACGGAACAAATGGTTTAAATCCAAAGACGCCATTTAAGATATATCAGTCTTACGTTATACCTCGGCTTATTTATGGCTTAGAAGTTCTCCCGTTGTCTAAATTTCAACTGAGCATCTTAGAAAAATTCCATATGAAGACATTACTTGCTTACAATCTTTACCAGTGAGAACAGCCTCATCTGCAGTTTTACTTT
>MJUU01008252.1:0-10907 GCA_002080025.1 Modiolus philippinarum
CGACATGCTGCTTTCGTTTCATGCTGCGCTCGGCGTAGCATAGCCCTTATTTCGTACTAAAATTACTAATTTTGCTTTGATACTGGTTATGTTACATATTTAGATAGGTTATTAAAATGTCATCTAATTATCTATCACCTATGATAAACATTTCACAAAGTATATAATATAAATATTAATTTGTTAATAATTAGAATTGACAGCCATTTGAAACACATGTACATATACTATATCAAGTAGTGTCATCATGACAAATATGATACTGCTACTGTTACAGAATTACAGAATTGATAAAAATAACTTATGAATCAGACATTTCTAATTCTATTTACATCAAAAGCTAACATTAAATTTAAGAAAACTTAAAAAATGGTTCATTTGAGGATTAACACTTTATGTCCTAAATATCCATCAACACCCATAAAATTTTTTGTCCATTACACTCTTACGCTCTACGAATTATTTTACAAAAACAAATTATATATATATATATAGGGGTGTTTCCACAAATAACTCCCTCCCAACATAACGTGGTGATCCAAGACGGTTAAAAACACATCTATCAACAACGATCAACAACTCTGTCAAATTCTTTCCATAAAGCCACCGCTTTAAAAAGAAGAAAACTATCTGATTTTACAAAAACAAGAAAGGTATTTCCCCTATGGAAAATACCTTTAATTCGTAAAGCGTAAGAGATAGGTAAAGAAGTGTAATGGACAAAAGATTCTTTGGGTGTTGATGGATATTTAGGACATAAAGTGTTAATCCTTAAATGAACCATTTTTAAGTTTTCTTAAATTTAATGTCAGCTTTTGATATGTAAATAGAATTAGAAATGTCTGATTCATAAGTTATTTTTATCAATTCTGTAATTCTGTAACAGTAGCAGTATCATATTTAAGGTCTGTCCGGTGTACAACGGACAGACATTATTGGGATTGTAAAATTGTGTTGGTTTTGTTTCTTCTTTTCACAGAGGTGTCTAAGTGGGTAAGTGTAGGTCGATGAAATTTGGTGGGGTTTTGTAGTTTCTGTTGAAGTTGTGATTGTATCCGTCTTGGGTCGTTTCGTTATCAGGGGAGGGGGTTATTTTAGAAAACTCCCTAAACATGTTTTGTGATATTATTCGGAAATGGTAATAAATAGGTAGTGAATTGTAATGGGAAAAATGTTCGTTAGGCTATGACAGATATTTCGTTCATTTGGGCGAATGTTGGTGGACGGACCGTTTTCATGATAAGGGCTTGCAAAGTTTTTTATTTTTCTTGGAGCAATTATTTGGGGAAATTTCGGAATGTGTAAGGAATAGGTATTTGGGACCTATATCATTGTATTTAGTTGATATGTTTTACATTCAAAAATGTAGGGGTCAAAGGTTTATTGGTCACTTTAAAAGGGATGACATCAGTTCCTTAAAATAAAACATCTACACAAATGTAGCTACTGTTATAAATTATAAATGATCTGCTTGTCAGATTATCTAAATTGTGGTTTCGTGTTTACTAGGTAAACTGAAACTTAATCAGCTGGTTGTCAAAAATGATATTTAGCAGACGACAAAAGTAAAGCATGTGCACACTTTATTATTTTATGTGTTTTGTTTGACATACAATTACACATGAAACATTAGGAAAACTACTGAAAACAACATGTTTTTTTAACACTTATGCCCCCCCCCCGGTAGAGGTTAAGAAACATTTAGTACATTGCACAATAGTTATTTTGATTCTGTATTATGTAATAAATTTTGATATCAATTATTGAAAATTAAATCAAAACAAATAATGACTGTAATTGGATTCAAACACAGAAGTCACCGAAATGATCCCTCCTATTTTCACCCCTTTTAAAAAATAGTGAATAAAAAGATATGGAGTAAATGCACATGAGACATAGTCTCTACAATTACATGGGAAAAAAAACAAGTAAAGGAACAACGCTTTTATTGTTGTTCTTCATCTTGAAGTCACTTTGACGCTTTCAACAATGAGCTTTGCTCATACCTCATAGTAAGTTCAAGACGGCCCTTACCACCGGTTTAAGCGGAATTTTTTGCTAATCGTCTCCATGTCTTCATTGGTCATGGGTGCGGGATTGTCAACAAACATCAATTAAACTCGCAAAGTGCTCTTACAATCACTGTCATCCTTTTTCCAGACAAAAGCACTAGTGTCTTAAGCTAGTGGACGATTACAACATATAGACAAACACAGGGCACTCATCAAGTCGAATGTAAGAAAACTTGGGGTAATAAAATAGTGAGATGTGGGCCTTAAAACAGGTGGTCTGGATTACACTTGAAAGTATGAATAGTATATCCATATGAGAAATTCTCTCATGCACAAAGTACACCATAACTGAAAAAATATAGAGAGCAAACATCTCTCCCACGGGTAATCTTTTTACATAAAAATTATAAACATTTATAATTAACTTATTGTGTTTCTGGCTACTCAGTGTTATCAGTTTGATTGCATTAGGAAAAATGTTATAATATTTCATAAGTACAGTAGAATCTATTTATAGCTGTTCAAAAACCCATTTAATAAACGATATATTTATATAGCTATTCAAAGAAATGGATTAATTACATCATTAAATATTCAATAGATACTTTAAGTAACATCCTTAATCACTGATATATACATCCTTAATCACTGATATATACAATTTAATATATATATCTTATACATATATTTTATACGTTCTATTAAGTAAAAAGTACTTTCATCTATTGGTATTTTCATATCCCTGCATGTCTATTGCCCAATGAGGTCTATTGCTCAGTGTGGTCTGTTGATCGGTGGAATTTATTGACCAGTGAGGTCTATTGACCGATGGAGTCTATTGACCGATGACGTCTATTGACCACTTAGATCTATTGACCGATGAGGTTTTTTGACCTATGAGGTCTATTGCTCGATGAGGTCTATTGACCGATGAGGTCTTTTGCCCGGTGAAGTCTAGTGCCTTACATTTGAACTTTCTGTAACCCAGCCACTAATACATGTATGACAACAATAACATGGCACAGCGATAAAGATAAAAACAATGGCAGCAAAATGGACGATATATATTTTACTACTGTATTTTAATAGTATTTGGAAATATGAAGCCTTGTGTAACAGTTTGTATGACCATCTGCACATTTTTGAGATAAAAATTATACAATTTGTAGCAAATCATGAAATAAAATAAATAACTGCCCAGTTTTTCATTTATCAAAATTATCAACATTGAAAAATATCTTTCAACATATTCTTAAATAAATTCTTTTAATTGTGAAAACGTATGCACTTAATAAATCTGCTATAAAACTAGTAAGTATTACAACTTTTCGTGTGTTAAAATCATTGTTCTGCAAAATGTGTTTATATAATATTTTCAACAATTTGCTGTGCACATTCAGATGAAAACTTCAGCGAAGCTGATAAAACTAGAACCTCAGTTGTTCCAAGAACAATTGAGAGGTAGGTCCAATTAATTCAGGCCACCTATATATTGATATGAGGCCTTTTAAAAGTACAGGAAGATGTTTCTTTCAAAATCAGGTCAATATCAAAGTATCATGTACAACAAAAACTTTGGTTTTACGTCAATGTATATTGATAAATGTGCATATTAAAGGTTAGTTTAATCGGTTAATCTGAAATGAGAGCATTATGGCACAGCTTCCGGAAAGACCTATCAATTGTTCTTCGAACAATTGACATACTAGTTGTCATGATGACACTACTTGATATTTTCGTTACTACTAAGTATATGTACATGTGTTTTAAATGGCTGTCAATTCTAATTATCAACAAATTTATATTTATATTATATACTTTGTGAAATGTTTATGATAGGTGATAGATAATTAGATGACATTTTAATAAAATGTTTCAGCAATCTTATTTAAATATGTAACATAATCAGTATCAAAGCAAAATTAGTAATTTTAGCACGAAATAAAGGGCTATACCACGCCGAGCGCAGCATGAAACGAAAGCAGCATGTCGACCACTGTAATTTGAACACGTGTAATTTAAATGAGTGTGGACACAGCTTGACACAATAATTAGATGGACATAATAAAGGGCTTGACCCAGTAATTTGCTGGACACAAACTATGGAAAATAAAAATTATATTAGCCCTTTTGATTCCTTATATAGATAAGAAATTATAAGAGGTATGTCGAAGTAGGCATCTTAAACCTTACTATTAGAGGAATCCGGAGATACCAATCCCATTATAGTCCGACAATTTTTTTTTTACATATTTTCAAAAAACTATTTTGAAACCTTTGACCCTTAACAGTGCGGAAAGGGTTATGGCTATGGTAAATCTTTTGTCATACAACCAAAAGCTTACAACGAGAGGAATCCAAAGAAAAAATCTCATTGAAATGTGATCAAAATAAAAATTTCACACATCTAGAAAAAATACGATTTTTGACCACTTTGACCCCCTATAAGAGCTACAAAAAATCCATTGTTTAACTAATAAAAGCTTATATCAAGAGGAATCCAAAGAAAAAAATCCAATCGAAATCTGATCAAAAATGAAATTTCACATTATTTAGAAAATGCAATCATGGCCCCTTTGACCCCTACACCAAATACGTTGAATATTGCCGTGAGCATATATCAAGAGATTAAAAAAAACAAAATACTCCCATCAAAATCCGGTGAAAAATGAAAATTTTAGGTAATCTGCAAATTTTCAATTTGGCCCCATTCGGCCCTCATATTGTGGAAAAGAAACGAGTTACCAAAAACCTAGAATAGTTGAGCGCTGTCTTAATTTTTCATAAGGAATCCATTGAAACCACATCAGAATTGGACAAAAAATACAAAAAAACATTTTTTTTAGATTTGCCCAAATTTATCTCGAGAACTGTACATACTACGTTAAATCCGTGGAATCTTACTGTTTGGAATTTTTCTCAAGGGCACACTGAAAGAACCCCCAACAAAATCTGATTAATAATAAAGATTCTAGGGTTGATTATGTAAAAAAAACATTTTTTCTCCTTTTTTTGGCCCTTTATTGTAAAACGGGCGGGGCCAAAAATCTATAATCGAAATCTTAGTTTACGCATGTGCCAAGAAACATCATACTAAAATTTGATAATAATCCGTATACTAGAACCAAAGTTATGCTGCCAAAAAACGCCGACACCAACGCCATACCATTATACGACCGCAAAAAAAAAGAGAATTTAAATATTACTTTCTTTTGATACTTGGTACCATTTATCAGCCTTGTCAGGTTTTGATCAGACTGACCCTGTGAATCCGATCTGTTTTTAGAAACAGAATTGTCTTAATTGTCCTAGAAATTGTAAGCAGCTCTACAGCTGTTACAGATAGCTAATTAAATGTGACAAAGAAAACGCGTATCTCTTTTCATTTCTTACTTTGGGTCCAAAATGATAAGACCAACTGTTATGGGTTGTTAGACCAAAAACTCATTTTTTGTGAATGATGTAGGTGTTATATTAATAGCTTTCTTTGCAGATAAAGAGGACTTTCCATTCAAAAAATTGTTAAGTAGGGCTTGACCTTTGAATGAGGTTAATGTCAAAGTCAAAGAAAACGACTGTACTTGACGTTTAGATTATCAAAAATAGATACATATGAAGCTTAGCATGTTTGTTTAATGATTAAAATGATAGTTTTATAAAAAAAAAAAGAATAAGCCAGTTTGTTAGGACAATCAATAATGAGAACATAATGACGCAACTTTGGAAAATACCTATCAATTGTTCTTGGAACAATTGACATTCTAGTTATTTTACAAAAACAAATTATATATATATATATATATATATATATATAGGGGTGTTTCCACAAATAACTCCCTCCCAACATAACGTGGTGATCCAAGACGGTTAATTACACATCTATCAACAACGATCAACAACTCTGTCAAATTTCATCGCTGTACCTCTTTCCATTAAGCCACCGCTTCAAAAAGAAGAAAACTATCTGATTTTACAAAAACAAGAAAGGTATTTCCCCATGAAAAATTACGGAAGCCCATAGAGGACCTCTAAAGAACATAAATAAAAAAAATTATATCGTTATCTCGATATATATATCGTTATATCGATATAATTATATCGTTATCTCAATATAAATAAATCGTTATCTCGATATAATTATATCGTTATCACGATATAATATTGATATCGTTATCTCGATATATTTATTTCGTTATATCGATATAATTATTTCGTTATCTCGATATAAATATATCGTTATAACGAAAAAATATATGGTTATAACGATATTTTTATGTGATATATTTCAAGAGAAATTACAATTGTATGAAAACCTATTCGCGTTACATTCGAATTTTAATTTAGTTAAACATGATGAATTGATTTATATGATAGTTAATTGTCAGCTAATGCTAGGTTTACAATGCAGATCAGATCAACTTGATCAAGTCGAACATGCTGTTTTATACCGATCAACGTCATAAAATCCATTGATCGAGCTAACTCACGACGTCCATTCGACATTTACCCGATTGAACACGACCAACACTCGGCCATTTTCGATCTCTTAACGATTCACGTACGCGTATGCTCGACTCTTAATCGACCAACCAGACTCCTAAGCCGATTAGACCAAACTTGTTACGATTGCCCAAAGATTGTCCATTTTCAAAATATATAGAATCTGCCATATCTTCAGCTAATACAAAATGACAGCTAAAAGAGGCATAAAGTTTAACATTGTATCCGAAGGACCAATTACAATCAAATTGGTCAAAATATTCCTTTCGTTGTTCCCTTTCAAAAAAGTATTTATCTTATCTGCATGCAATACAAGATGGATGACAACGGACAACATAATATGTCATTCGACCCTCCTAGTATATTCACTCAAAGATCTTCTACTCTGAAACGTCTTTGCCAATTCGCCAAAATTGAAATCAATAGTCCTTGGCTTGTCTTAACTTGAGATAATATCCGGCAGATTCTTATCATATCAAAGATGGTCATCAGCCAAAAGGAATATTTTTATCCCCACCACAAGACGAAATGTTGAGTCATATTACAAAAATAAATAATGACATAATGTGAAGTAAACGAACACGAGTCAAAGTCTCTACAATACATCATGGTAAAACCAAATAATGGAACATGTTTTTATTGTTGTTCTTCATTACCACAGACGGACATAATCTGACCAGTTTGTGTTTCAATAAAAATTCCTAATGAACGAATTAATAATATGATAAATATTAAAGACAAAAACCTGCGTCATCTCAATTCTAAACCCCGAAATACAAAGTGGTGAGATATTCTGTTCACCTTCAGCACGTGTACCAAGTCCGGCTATCCCGAGTTCCTATCGTTGTGCATGTTTGTCTTTTGTCATTTTATTGTTTTTCTTGTGCGGTTCCCTGGTGTATTGTGACTGATTGCGGTTTTCGGTCATTGAAGGTGTTTATCTGTTATCCATTCTACATTAAAAATCCTGTTTAAAAAAATCAAGCGTAACGCGAATACTTTTCCATACAATCCTAATTTTCCTTGAAAATACAAAAATAATTACATGGTTATAACGATATAATTTTTACGAGATAACGATAAATTTATATCGAGATAACGAAATAATTATATCGAAATAACGAAATAATTATATCGAGATAACGAAATAACAATTTATCGAGATAACGATATAAATATATCGTTATAACGATACAAATAATTCGAGATAACGATTTAATTATATCGAGATAACGATATATATATCGAGATAACGATATATATATATATTTATTTTTGTTCTATATAGGTCCCCTATGGGCTTCCGTAGAAAATACCTTTAAATATTACAACATTACAACATTTATCTCAACGTCCAAATTATCCTCTAAAGAAAAAGAAATCAAAATTTTCTAATTATTTATTTGATGTGGTCATTTTTGAAATCTTTTACACTTAAATGTAGGTGAAATTATAATTCGCATTGTATACATGCATAGACATTTGAACACATAATTAATATCTATGGTGAATAATTTCAAGGTAGAGAATAAAAAATGAATTATGTAATTTTCAACATATTGAACATCGATTGTAAAAACTACGTTTTAATATTTATCGTGAAATGAATTTTCTCTTTAATGTTCGTACGACAGACATGCACCATCGATAGAGCGTTTGTACCGTGTAAAATGTGTAAGAATGATGTACGTTATAAACTATATGAGTAATTGGGAGGGGAATCAACGAAAAAACGAATGAATTTAGTGGAAAACTCTACTAAAGTAGTGTTAATGCATGCGCAAACCACAAACAGAGAAAACTCAATTTTAGTAGCTTAAAATTTCTCTTCTTAAATTCAATTCCATAAGAAACTCTTATTAAGTAGCATTAATTTGAATTAAGTAACTAACTATCATTAAGTTCTGTTAATGCATTTTCGGTATTTAAACTAGCGGAAACAACAAAACCTGCTTAAACTTATTTTAAGTACCGTTAATTCGAATTTAATAACTTAAATTGAATATAAATAATAAAAAAAAACAAAAAAACTAGATTTAAGTAATTTAAATTGACTTTCTCGATTTTTTTAGTGATTCTCCATTACAATAAAAAGCATGGTCAAGTAAAACACCTAATAGGGTCCTACAATGACTGGAAAGACTAATGTGTGGATGTATCTTTTGTGATCAGCAGATTACCTTTTTATTATCTATTTCAGGAATATTCAATTGGCCTTTGGATCTGACATTATTTCTCAGTTTTTATCAACTGGCTTCATCAGTAAATTTCGACTATCACAGCCATGAAGATCTAACCAACTACCTGACCAACGTGTCAGCCATGTATCCTGATCTTACCCATGTGTACAGTATAGGCAAAAGTGTACAAGGTAAATTGTTAACATAACTAATTTTCAAGATATAATATTGATCCCAAGCTATAAGCGGACCAGCATGACAAGAAGGCGGTGAGTTAATTTTTTTAACTTTTGTGCAGAATTTGGGCAACGAATGACATATTCTCGAACTCCTTTTTTCGAATTTCTTCAAAACTCAGTTTTTAAGGGACAGGATTCGAGTGTTTTCCAAAGAATAGTAAATACATGTATTTCAAAACACTCAGATCAATAATTTCTAACGTAATTGCTCTCTTAGACAATTGAACAAACCAGGGAACTATATGTAAATTGATCTCATTAATCAGTGTTGTATTATAAAGTGGGATATTTACGATTTATTGTGTGGTTTGAAAATAAAAACTACCACAATTCATGTCTTCCCTGAACAAAAATCTGAGGGACGCATAAAATATCTGACAAGAGAATAAGTATTCTTCGAACAAAAATTAAAAAGGGGGGGTTAGTTAAAGAGCAAATGGACCTTTATCTATTATAGTATTCTAAATGAAATAAAAGGGACCCATGTGACAAAAAGAAATACACAGTCGAAAATCTGTAAGCATAAAGCTCCCGAAAAAATAGCTCTCTTTGTTATAATCAAATTTCCAGAAAAAATGATAAGGGAAATTCTATCTGTTTTTGAAACATCGACAGTGACAGTGACATATTTTGAATTTGTATTTCTCTGACAACGCTGCGATGGAATTATTTCCAATAAATGTAAACATTCGCCAACACAAAACTTTTATATCATATTTTTGTTACATTTTTCACAGACAGAGAGTTATGGGTAATTGCCATTGGTAACAGACCAAGAGATCATGTGACCTTGAAACCGCATGTAAAGTACATTGGAAACATGCATGGCAATGAGGTATATAAGATACACATTTTTAAAAATGAAAAAAACATTAAAAAAAATTATTCCGCCTATATATTCGTCTTCTTGCAACCATTTGCAATGAGTACATACTTTTATCATTTTCAATTTTTTTTTGAATTGCCTCTTTACAAGGAATTCTTGTGGTACCATAAAACGAAACTTACAAACCATTTTGAAATTCATCCTCCCAAGTCGCAGACCTGTCAAGTCTCACGCTTTCGGCGTGAAAGTCACGCTTACAACACCAAATCACGCTCTCACGCTCAACCCTTTCAATGTCACGCATTTTTAATTTCAGAGAAAAATAGATTTTAAGTAGAAAAAAAGACCTTTTCATAATAAGAAAAACCATAAATAATTGGTTGTGCTGCACATCCTTCCATAAAACTGGTTCATTTTCTACTACAGGCCCTGAAGTAAAACAATTTTTCAATAGGAATCACAGATATGAAAGCTAATTTTATATATTTCCCTTTTTAATGAAAAATTTGGTTTCAAATTCCTTGTTTTTGCCATTTGAAATGCTCTTAGAATGCACCACTTTGCGTCTCTGAAATTAAAATCTTGAGGCTATTCCCCCATACAGCCTTCGTCCCACTCTTGGAACCGAAACTCCTTGACAGCTCTGAAGTCGGGGTCCCCTCGAGTGAACGGGCATGGACTTAAAACATCTGACTTGGGAGGATGATTCTTGAGGAATAATTGGAATCAATTCGTGTCAAAAAAGCTTCCAATTAGACATTTTTACTATTGCAATGTCACATCATTAAATTGCATGATCAGTTCAATTGTTCAGCTTTCTTTTTGAAATCTCTATATTGGTCTTTCAATCGTTAATAAATACAATATAGTAAAAAGTATATGGAATTCTATAATAGAATGCAAAATTGTTCATTTAATAATTGTTTAATTTTTTTTTCATTCTTTGTAACATTGAATGTTTTTATTCACCGCAAAAGTTATGACGCTAGTGTCGTTGTCTCGGTCGGCATCTGTGAACAGCATAACTTTGCTTCCAGTGGACGGATCATTATATAATTTTAGTATGATGTTTTAGCACATACGTAAGCTGGTTTACCACATGTAATTTTGGGTTCTTGGCACCTACAATTTCAGACAAAAGGGTGAAAAA
>MJUU01008253.1:8586-58278 GCA_002080025.1 Modiolus philippinarum
TGCGATATCCAAGATGGCCGCCAGCGGGAAACATAGTTTTAACATTGGACCCTATGGGAAAACACATTCAAAGATCTTCTTCTCTGAAACTACTGAGCCAATTGGCACCAAACTTGGCAACAATAGCCCTTTATTGGTCCCTTAAAACAAATGTGTTTTTCAGGTCTGCACGATATCCAAGATGGCCGCCAGCGGGAAACATAGTTTTAAACGTTGGGCCCTATGGGAAATCATATTCAAAAATCTTCTTCTCTGAACTTAATGAGCCGATTGGCACAAAACTTAGCCTCAATAGACCTTTGATGGTCCCTTACAAAAAAGGTGTTTTTCAGGTCGGTGCGATATCCAAGATGGCCGCCAACAGGAAACATAGTTTTAACATTGGACCCTATGGGATAACACATTCAAA
The DNA here is from genome assembly GCA_002080025.1 of Modiolus philippinarum. Lineage (NCBI taxonomy): Eukaryota > Metazoa > Mollusca > Bivalvia > Mytilida > Modiolidae > Modiolus > Modiolus philippinarum. The sequence continues at coordinate 8,996 of MJUU01008253.1, forward strand.
GATCTTCTTCTCAGAAACTACTGAGCCAATTGGCACCAAACTTAGCCACAACAGTCCTTTGGTGGTCCCTTACAAAAAAGGTGTTTTTCAGGTCCGCGCTATATCCAAGATGTTCGACAGCGGGAAACATAGTTTTAACATTGGACTGTATGGGAAAACACATTCAAAGATCTTCTTCTCTGAAACTTTTAAGCCAATTGGCACCAAACTTTGCCACAGTAGTCCTTTGGTGGTCCCTTACAAAAAGGTGTTTTTCAGGTCCGCCTTATATCCAAGATGGCCGCCAGCGGGAAACATAGTTTTAACATTGGACGCTATGGGAAAACACATTCAAAGATCTTCTACTCAGAAACTACTGAGCCAATTGGCACAAAACTTGGCCTCAATAGACCTTTGATGGTCCCTTACAAAAAAGGTGTTTTTCAGGTCCGCGCGATATCCAAGATGGCCGCCAGCAGGAAAAATAGTTTTAACATTGGACCCTATGGGAAAACACATTCAAAGATCTTCTACTCAGAAACTACTGAGCCAATTGGCACCAAACTTGGCCACAATAGTCCTTTGGTGGTCCCTTACAAAAATGGTGTTTTTTAGGTCCGTGCGATATCCAAGATGACCACCAGCGGGAAACATAGTTTTAACATTGGACCCTATGGTAAAACACATTCAAAGATCTTCTTCTCTGAAACTACTGAGCCAATTGGCACCAAACTTGGTCACAATAGTCCTTTGGTGGTCCCTTATAAAAAAGGTGTTTTTCAGGTCTGCGCTATATCCAAGATGGTCGACAGCGGGAAACATAGTTTTAACATTGGACTGTATGGGAAAACACATTCAAAGATCTACTTCTCTGAAACTATTAAGCCAATTGGCACCAAACTTGGCCACAGTAGTCCTTTGGTGGTCCCTTACGTAAAAGTTGTTTTTCAGGTCCGGCTTATATCCAAGATGGCCGCCAGCGGGAATAATAGTTTTAACATTGGACCCTATGGAATATACATTCAAAGGTCCTCTTCTCAGAACTAACTAGTCCAATTTGAACCAAACTAAGCCACAATGGTCCCACAATGGTGCTTAGGTGGTCCCATCCAAAAAATATATCTAGAAGGTCCGTACTTCATCCAAGATGGCCACCATCTGGAACATAGTTTTACATTGGCCTTATTGATTTTAATGCAAAACCCTTTGCCCAAATTTTTGAATTTTTATTTGAATTGTTGTCTGAATGTTTTAATTTCAGCAATATGTATTACCTTGATTAAAAGGGGAACCCCTGCCCAAATTTTTTTTGAATGGTGTTCTGTTATGGGTTGTAATGGATGGTGGATCTTTCAGTTGCCATGGAAACCAAACAAGAATACTGTAATTTAAGGTAAAAAAAAGTATTCTGCTAAATTTTATGTTTTTTTTACTATTTGAAATGCCTTTTATCTATGTCGGCCATGGTCCAGGTGAGCGATACAGGCTCTTGAGAGGCTCTTGTTGTTATTAATTTTCTACATGTGAAGAAAAAAAGCAATAAATGGTTCATACATTGTCCATGAAGTGTGTACCAAGAACTGAATAAATGAAAAAACAAATAAACTTTACAAAAGACAGTAACAAAGCTTTAATTATTAAATTGTTTGTAAATAAGAAATATATCCAAGTATTTAACTCTATATAGATTCAATGTAGTTATGGACACTCTTTTTTTAGCTATGACAGATTCATGCTGGACAAGAAAAATGCTCAATTCACTGAAGGGATCGCCGTGCTTGTCTTGTGAACGATAAGGTGGACATGAACATATAGGTATTTTGCAGTTTTTTTAAATTTTAAAATTGCAATGTCAAAAAACTTACTAAAATCAAAAGATAAACAAAAGTCTCAGACTTTCTTTTCAAAATATATATTGGTACAAGTGATGATTATTAAAACTATTCGATTACATTTATCTCTCAAATAGCGTTTCTAAACTTGGTTCATGTAGATATGAAAATTAAGGATATGGGGTAAATGTTAAGGAGACAACATTCCATATCCAGTTTAAAACGACCCGAAACAAAGCAAATAGGGGTCACCGTATGGCCTTCAACACAGTGAGGAACAACCTCACACCATATAGCTAGCCCTAAATGGTCCCCAAAAAGGTAAAAAAGTGAATAAATCAATGGAAACAAACCACATCAAATATGATGAAATTGGATAATATATATGACAATGTGGTAAAATTTTACTTCTTCTTTTATGAAGGGGGGTGGGGTAAGGCATAATATTTTGTCACAGCCGTTCCTAGTAATGTCCGTCAATCACAAACTTTCTGATGCTATTTTTCTTACATCTTTGATTTGATTAAAAACAAACTTTTTAGTATCGTCTACCATAATGCATAGGTGTGCATATTGCGATGTCAGACATCTTGACCAGTTTTTACATTGTTACAGACCTAATTACTTAAAATTCAATCTAATTAGTTTGAGGGTGCTACCTCCCCTTCAACATTGATGAAATCGCACCCAAACTTCACAGTATACCTGCATACATTGAAAACAACACACAGTTATGCATATGGTTTTCTTAGAATGCTTTTCAATTTCTCTCAGTCATGACTTTGGGCCTGTGTGGAGGGTTCTCAATATACAATTCTAGTTATATTGTCTTCTTACAAAACCAAATTGGTTACCTGTGGAACAACATAAGTTTTCTTAAAAACAATGGGAAATGACGTTACACACCCAAAGTACACTAAAATTGATCATTAATGTTCATTGGAGCAACGACGTAAATAAAAGATAAACAGACATTACATATAGCATTGTTAATATTATATTTAGTTGTTGTCAAGTAACTTTGTAAAAATGTGCCTTTGACTTCCTTTTTGTCCAGTTTTTAGTCTTGATAACTTTTACTATTCACTTTTCACTTACTCTACGTAGGAATGATTTCCTTAAAAGTCGAATTAATCAACACCTATATATAACATTTATGTGGTATTTAACGGTCTCGATTTGCTTCCGCTCAATTATCCATTTACAAGAGTTATCGATCTTTCTTCACAAAGGTTATGCCGTTTGATTCATTGAGTGTCTGCGATTAAGTCTATCATTAAGATTTATAGCGTGGATTTGATTCCATTTAAGATAAGGTGAAACAGATTTGACATAAGTATAGAGATTTCTATTTCAGGGTCATCGGATGTCATTGGATGGCTATCGAACGTCATTTCCATGTAAACAAACTGACTCTAAATCATATTCATTGGGGATTATGGGTATCAAGATGGATCATGCAATCTTATATTCATCAATCATACCTTAATATTGTTGAAATACGATTTTGAAATCAAAGCATTTGGTCATGATTTGCAATAGGTACTAATACTTCATTGGTAACCTCCCCTTGATTTTTGCTTGTGTTTGTTTACAATTGTAATCGTTCAGTTATTCGTTATTGCAGACGAAGATACATTAAAGACAAATATTGCACTTCATTTGAGCCACCTTTACCACGCCAACTTTATCATAAAAAGAGTACTTATTTGAATTCTTCAAGTTAAGGATAATTGGTGTATATGTTTTGGTGTTTCTGTTAAATTTTTCGTAGTATTCCGGTTTTAACAATTCATAAGCACTTTACTTTTTGCACACGAATCCCTATATTTCACTTTATGTATCTTGAGCAGCATTCTGACAAAGTTGCATTAAATGGTAGTTATTTTGTTACATTCATTCATGGATACATATTGCTTTTGTTGAACATATTTCAAATTCAGAAGAGTTCAGTTTCCCGCAAAATAGTAACCACTTTTATTTCAAAAACAACATCAACAACCTATCAATTATTTCATTTATCTTACCAATTCATAAGCACTATACTTTTGTACACGAAAAATAACAAAAATAACATTGATTTAAAATTTTACTTATTTTTAAATTGACCAGCTAACATTCTTGAATGTGCTCAGTAGATCTCACTATATACTTGATAGAATTTTAATTCATTTCTGGCTTATTCTATGACCTCAGTAGATCTCACTATATACTTGATAGAATTTTAATTCATTTCTGGCTTATTCTGTGACCTCAGTAGATCTCACTATATACTTGATAGAATTTTAATTCATTTCTGGCTTATTCTATGACCTCAGTAGATCTCACTATATACTTGATAGAATTTTAATTCATTTCTGGCTTATTCTATGACTTACCAATTTATGCGGCGTTTTATTTATCAGTTATGCTTTCAGACCATTATATAGCGAAGTCGTGCTACTTTGTACATGTACGTAAGTTTATTGTTTATGTCATTTGATTTCATATAAAGTATTTTAAGATTATGTACCCAGTTTAAAAAGGGTGAACATTGTACTTTTAGGCATTTAGGCATACCAGGGGCTCTCTTAATTTACCTTCGATATATGAGCAGAGCTCTTTGTTGAGGATCTTGTGGTGACTTCGCGATGATGAACGGTAATGAAAGCGTTGTTTCATCATTTATTTGTAGAAACTTAGTGTCATGTGCATATACTCCAATTCCCTTCATTTCTTATGCAGACAATTCACTCAAGTCTTGGTGGGTATTGCGTAATCACAAAAAAAAAGAAATCGAAAAAAACTCAACTCGGAAACTCCGTATGCGATTTGACATACGGCTTATATACATATACAGGTAAGGCATTTATTTAAATAGTTGTCGGACCTGAATGGCACAATTATAAAGCACTCACGCAAGTTTCTTTTTAAATGATGCACTCTTCATCAGAATAAGATGACAAAGACTCAATATTACGTTTCCGGCATATTTATACAAATATTGATTAGACAACTGTTTTGACATCTTGCTTAAGAGCAATAACATTCACATGATTATGCATATCATTGTTCTCAAATTTTTACAGTGAAATAACATTTTAAATGACGACGGGATGCATCAATTTCAGTATGAATCCGGAAATTCATTGTCTATGGTATCCAGAAGATGGGTATATAAATTTCCTACTACCGTTATATGGCGCTGCATAATATACACCATAACTGTCATTCAAAGTATAATTCCGGTGCATTATAATTATATAACGACATAGACCGCTGCACTCATGCGGCTACCAGACCATGATAATTATTCAGTCAATACCGATATATGACAATGCTTCGGGAGCTCATACTTTTGTCGCCTATAATAGTTTCAAAGTGAAACCCATCTGCATATCTCAGTAGCCTAAACATCCCTTGCGTCAAAGTAGTAAATTTATTTTCTGTATGCGGTCGTTTGGATAACTAATTTCTCTTCAGTGCAGGTCAAATCAAAACATTTGAAGAGACATTTGACAGAAAATAAATCGCCAAATTGGCTTTATTGATCCATAACACGGTACTATTTCATGCTTTGTTTAGAAGTACCAATCTGTTTCGTTTTATGACACTGTGATGATTGCAAAAGGGTCCAAAGCTGCATATAGATAACTTGGTAACACAATAGTTAATGAGTTAATGCAAATGTAGACTCCTCAGATGGCCTCTTTGACAATCTTTATCTCTTCAGTGCAGACCAAAATCAAAACACCTCGCAGATTAAAAGGAAAGAAGTTTTTTTTATTTATACATTTATTTTAATATTTATTTCTTTTTCATTGAACATAAAGGACTAAAAATGTATCTAGTGATACTTGAGAAGAAAAAAATACGTTATCTTTTCTATCATCAGATGTCTTTTGCATAGATTCGTGTTTTTAGAGACTGCTCAGTTCTTTCGAACTAATTTAAACAAAGCCAAATAAAATGAAAAAAGGTGCAGGACAATTATAATGAATACATGGTTCAAGTACACCCAGTTCAATTTATACAATTGTATCGATTACAGCTCAAGAACAAATTATTACAGATCAATTTACAAAACTGTGTAAATGATCACTATAAAAAGTACATGTACTTTCAAGATGAACTTACACATTTGTGTAAATCATCCTTAATGAAAAGTACATGTACATATTCGATGGATTTACACAATTTTGTTAATGATAACTAGAGGTAATGTGGCCTGGAGGGCCACAAAATGATACCCCCCCACTCCCCATGTAGAAGATCTCCAATATAATTTGTCACTAAAATAGTTATAAATGCACAATTCCTGGTAAACAGGAAGTAGATAGTCGGCAATCCTAAAATCACTACTTGTAGTATAAGACATCATTCTAAACTCGCATACAAAATTTCAAGTTTCAGTGATAAGTAGTTACTGAGAAAACTGTTACGAAAACTTTCTACGATTGACAAAAGATCTCGAAAATTAACTAAGTCGGTAAACAAGAAGTAGATGTCCGGCAATCCTGTAATCGCTACTTGCGGGATAGGACATCATTATAAACTTGCATACAAAATTTCAAGTTGCAGTGATGAGTAGTTACTGAGAAAACTGTTACGAAAATTTTCTACGATTGACAAAAGATCTTGAAAATTAACTAAGTCGGTTAACAGGAAGTAGATGTCCGGCAATCCTGAAATCGCTACTTGCGGTAAACGACATCATTATAAACTTGCATACAAAATTTCAAGTTGCAGTGATGAGTAGTTACTGAGAAAACTGTTACGAAAAATTGTTTGCTATCACAGACAGACAGACAGACGGACAGAGTGATTCCTATATACCCCCCTGAACTTCGTTATAACTAAAGAAAAGGACACTTCAGATCAATTTTCACTTTTGGTTAATTGATAGGTACAGAAAATTTAAATGCAACATGTATGTAACAGACGATATGTTTGGTCAAAACTTGATGTCAAATACGCTGCGTCCAAGACCACAGATAGCGTACGTTACCAGTTTTAGCGCCATTAGGTTGCCATTTTGTTGATTCATCTGTATTTGGTCGAGCATTCCAAGTTCCGTATTATCAACAGCTTCAAATCATTTTTATATCGAAGCGCAGAGCAAACAAAATAACGCCTCGCGGTCGTAAACATACATGTAGCGCGAATATAACACCCCGGTAAAATTTCCGTGTTTACAGTACTTATCCAGATTTAATTAAAAAATTGTGTAAATAATATGTATAGAAAAGTACATTCCTGATTAATGTATACAATCGTGCAAATGATAGTGACAGAAAAGTACATTCCTGATTAATGTATACAATTGTGCAAATGATAGTGACAGAAAAGTACATTCCTGATTAATGTATACAATTGTGCTAACGATGGTGATAGAAATACAGAATCTATCTTTATCATGGTTTTACTGTCGAATGGGTTAAATTTTAAAGTTCGAGCTTTAACGATTTGTAAATGATAGATTTTATTTCTCTTATTCTGAAACTAATGGAATTTTCATTTTTTTTAGTCTCTACCCCGTCGTGGGCCTCTACAATCAATACTGTGACATCACCGGATATGAAATTTACATTGTATGGAAATCAACAAAATTACAGCTGCAATAGGCGATTCAAGACCAATAAACAATGTATTGTTCGAGAAAATACTTATTACATTGATTTCGACTCAAAATAAGAGTATTTAAGGTATATTTTGCAATTTGAAAATAGTCAATATCCAACGAAATCGTGTGATCAAGTTTTGCACATGTTGGAGAACACTTTTATCTCCTATGGAATGAAACTGACGAGAACAGCATAAGATTCCAGATTAATATATGTAATTATGCAAATAATAGTGATAGAAAAGTATGTTCCTGATTAATGTATACAATTGTGCAAATGATAGTAATAGAAAAGTATTTCTAGATGAATTTACACAATTATGTAAATAATATTTACAGAAAACTGCATTCCAGATGAATTTGCACAGACAATTTACTTCCTTACGATTACATATGTACAGAAAAGTGTTAAATATGACAACACATCTTTTTAATAATGATAATTTTTTCACCTAATTCCAAGTTTGGCATGTTTGGTTGTACATTTGATTGCTATAGGTAATGTGAATTGTAGATAAACAATGAAAGGATATTGAGTAAATGCACATCAGACTGTTACTTCAAATACACGGTAAAACCAAGCAATGAAAGAAAGCTTTTATTATTGTTGATCATCTGAATGTCACCATGAGCATTCAATGATTTATCGAAGAATAAATCCAAAAAAATTGGACTGGAGACTAATTCTTGGAAGACAATTTATTGCAATGTTGGATTTTATAACTGTAAGTTATATAACATGGTGATCAGAACAAGTCATTCCATATAAAATGATCCTGTTTTGTTCGAGACCCACATCCTACGGTATTTTCTCAGCCAAAAAAATTGTGATTTTTCAATATATCTTCTCTTTTTATGCAGTCATTTTAGTGATATCCTTTCAGGAAAAAGAAAGGAAATGGGGAAAATGTCAAGGAGACAACATTCCATAACCAGGTTAAAACGACCCAAAACAAAGCATCTAGGGGTCACCGTACGGTCTTCAACACAGTGAGGGACCTCACACATGGTTTATTGAAGTTGTAATTGTCCATTTTAATCTCTACCTTAGTTTAACTTGAACAGGGATTGAACACAAGATCTGCTAGACCGAAGAAGACTAGCACCTTGACATTTAGTTATGATCACTGAAAATCGGTTTTCTGTCTGGAAGATTTAAAGCAACAATAAACCATGTACGTGTAGACTTTGCCTCATGCGCATTTACTCCATATACTTTCATTGTTGATATCATAATTAGCAAGAAATTATACATGCATATTTTTGTATTATGGTTTTCCATAGTATTTGTTACTGTTGCTGCTAATGAGAAGTTACTCCTTGCATAACAAAATTAACTGTTTATTGGACAACTTGGGTATTTTTGTATCAGGACATTGGGTAAATTGCTTTTCATTTCATGTCTGTATATGAAAAAAATTAAGTATTACGCAATATTTTGTAGAATGTTTAGAAGTTCTCTTTATACATGTATCATATTAACTTCACGGTAATGGCTATTTACTGGTCGTATTACGTGATACCGTGTTATTGTAATTTGACATGAGGCATTTTCTAATTCATACTGAAAGTGTCGTTAATAACTGTTAAATTGATTTGCTCTGAAATGACAGATATGCAGATAAAAAACATATTTCACAATTAAGAGCAAAAATTACATAATGTCTCTTTTAAGGTTGATGAGAACAGCATTCACATGATCAGATTAGAAAAAGGGGGAATGAAATGCGGTCAGAATAAAACTAGAAGTGTGTTTCGATACAAACACGAATGTCTCCCCCAATACATGTCTTCCTGGGATTGATTTGTATCTTAAATGTGTTGCCATTGCTTTTGAATATTACTAAATAGTTGAAATCCAATGAAAGATGTTGGAGAGTTTGCGTCCACAAACTTAATTTATCAAAATTCTATGTCAGAAAGGGACATAACTCCAACAAAAATGGCCAATCATTCCGGCCAGACAAGATACACAACCTGATATAAAGGTCAACAATCCCGTGATGTTTGGTTGAAATCCGTTGAAAAATGTTGGAGAATTATCGTCCACAAACTTTTTAATGGACGGACTGATGGACAGACTGACGGACGATATATTGAAAAGACAAGAACAATATGCTCCAACTTGCGAGGGGAAATATTTAAATTTGATAGGAAGGTTACTTAGCATGTAATGAAACAAGTTTTGGTATTTTAAATATGAAAAATGTGGCTGCCGTATAAGGAACGGGATATGTTTACTATTCTGTCTCACCTGGTATCATTCATTATCTCATCCGTGTTTTTGGTTAAGTCAGTCTTGTACATCTGTATGTGTGTTACAATTTTCCTTTTCCGTTTCATACTAATGTGATTGAGTTCTTAATAAGTCTTTGTTTTTAGATGTTGTCATTGTTTTTAGATTATCCAATTTAGACACGCGGTTCGGTGTCTTACTTACATAAGACAAATATATAAGCGATCATTAATTTTTTTCTGGTCTTCAGTTCATTTGTTGTAGGAAATAACAAATTAAGAGGATTCTTCTCTGATACTATTTACAACAGTCTGTAATGATATGAATAAGCCTCTGAATACCTTGCTGGACAACGTTGCTTTTGGCAACATTTCCAAAATGAGGAGTATCTCCCTCATGATTAGCTCTGTCAATAGCTGAGTTTTGGCTTTTCTGTATTTAGATCCTAGTGGTCATTTGTTCTTTATCAGCTTTACACGTATTTTAGTTTATGGACTTCCAAATGTTTTATTTTATCTGCTCTGAAGAGACGTAAGTTGACAAAATGTGCAAATATAAAAACTAAATTAACAGTAACTTCGGTATTTTTTTATTTCTATCAACAGTTCATTGGAATCCCCATTTGTGCTAATTGTTAAACACTCATTGCAGGTCTTTTTCTTTTCTGTTAAATTGTGCGAACAGTACTTCCATGAAATGGGGCCATTGAAGAAAGTGTTAAGCTTATTTCAAGTTTGAATTACAAAACATGTATATGGACTATATATTAACCATTTCCTTTGCCCAGTTTTTAAAACATGACAACATTATTTGTCAACATGAACTGAGATTGAAAAAAGCAAGTAATTTTAATCATTGAAGCTATCATATTTAACTCTTGTAAAATCAATGCTAGAATTTATGAGAAGGGTGAGTTTGATTTAATCATCAGAAAATTCCCCTTTGTTGATAACGACGCACATCTAACGCTATCTTACAGGATATATATATCTCAACCTGTACGATTTGCTCGCCTTTGTTCCATATGCAGAAACTAAATTCACAATAACTTTGGTATTTTTGTTATCCCACCTGAATGTAACTTTTATAACAAAATTACAGGCTTAAAAAAGGGTATCGTGGTTTTTGCAAGCTGTTAGAGATGCAAGAAACTGATAACATTCCAAACAAACTTGCACATAACCTATCCTTTACGTAATAGTGTTTATCACAGGATATCTGGCCTGAAAAAGTTAAATAAGCTTCCAGTTCTGATGACATATAGACTTCATACATATAGTGGCCGCTAACTGCCTATTTCTACTGAAATGCTGGAATGTCTTGAACAAACCCTTCGGGAATTTTGAGTTTTATTTTTCTTTTGTAGAAAAACATTGTTCAACTAAAAATACTAGGTAATATGATCTAACTGTCAGTTAGCAGCAGACATTCCTTAGCCTATCGTTTTTTTTGTTGTATTTTTTTTTTTTGGGGGGGGGTTCAAGAGAATAGTCTTGTAGTAATTGGTATACCTGTATTTGATTTTAATTCATATTTCAATTAGATTATTATGAATCGAAATAAGATTCATCCTTAACTCTGGCCTTTGCTGATGTTGATACCAAGTCCGTTTATTTATGTTTTTTGCTGTGGAGTGTTCTGGTGTACTTTCCAGTCATTGTAGGTGTGGCCTTTTGACTTTTATTTTTACCATTGACAAATGAAATTTTATTAATTTGCATTGATTATTTTTTATAGAATATCGTTTTCGTTAAATAGTGATTCTGTGGAGTTGTAATTCCAGTTTGTTGCTCCACTCTTGCTTGTTTAATGTACTAATTTTTGCGCCTGTCCCAAATCAGGAATATGCTTCCTTTCTTTTTCATAATGTACATCAGCAAATTAATACCTACTAAACACCGTCGTTCTTGATTAAACACATGTACAATGAAATAAATAAATAAAAAAACCCTAAAATTAAATATTTACTCTCTAGAAATATTATTCTTCTAAATGATAACAAAAGTAAAATTTGCTATTTATTGGTTTTTGAAAACCAATTGAACCACTACAGTATCGTGTCTTGTTGATAACTTTATTTGCATTCTTGGCGATAATTAACAGGCTTTGTCCATAGAACACATGTCCATAGCAAAGCATCTGGAACTTATTCAAAGTAAATCTTAAATAATATAGAAGGATTGTCATTTGTATTCAAAGACATCCATGTTTGTTTTTTGTCATTTTATTGTTTTTCTTGTGCGGTTCCCTGGTGGATTGTGGCATGTGATGTTGTTTTCGGCCATTGTACATGAATAACTAAATACCGAAGTTACTGTGAATTTATTTTCTGCATATGCGCATTTCGACAACTTATGTCCCTTCAGTGCAGATAAAATCTAAACATTTGGAAGACCATAAAATCAAATATGTCAAAACAACAAATACCAATTAAGATCTAACTGAAAAGTTAAATTCAGCTAAGGACAGAGCTTTGCATGAGGAAGATACTCCTTAGTTTTCAACAGAATTTACAAAAATTAGATATTGCAAGGTTCGAAATCAATTCGGCTTTTGGGTAAGCACCGAAGTACTGACTACTGGAATGGTGAATACCCTCGGGGACTAACAGTCTACCAGTAGAGGCATCGACCCAGTGGTAACAAAGAACTAAATTCCGAAGTAACTGTGAATTTATTTTCTGCATATGTGCATTTCGACAACTTATGTCTCTTCAGTGCAGATAAAACCTTAACATTTGGAAGACCATAAAAACAAATATGTTAAAACAACTGATAGAGAAAAAATACCCCAAATTTTGCTAAATTTCCTGAAAGTCTAAAAGACCACTTATTTTATGGAATTCTACCTGGCAACCATGAAAAGCCAAAAATCAGTTAAGGACGGAGCTTTGCATGTAAGTATTTCCTGTTATCTTTTCAACATTAATCCCCTTGGTAATGTTATAGGATTTGTTTTCGGATTTGATCTCATTACTGATTTAAACTCGCAAAAGTCCAGAAACCATGGGTCCTTTCTTCTGATATTAAATAAGGCACTGCTGAGTTATACTTGATACAACCCGGTCTTCAAAACTTGTTTTGGTGGGCTAAACATGATGAAGAGATACTTTCCTATAAAATCCTGACATGGATTAAAGAAAAAGACTTTTACAACAAAGTCAACTAGAGGTTGTCGGAACAACAGCTATCCCCGCACTCCCTGTTTAACACAAAACTGTTGTTTTACATATTATTTGATGCAAATGCTGCTGATGAGAGGTTACTCCTTGAAACACGTGTACAGCAAAACGAAATTTACTGTTTTCATGCATCTTCGGTATTTTTTGTATTTTACACCCTGGACATAATTTTTCCTCAATATTTTTGAAATCAAACTATTGTTAATCGTTATTTTTACAAAATGAATTTATATAGTTTTTAGGCAGAATTCCAAAAAAAAAAAAAAATAAATAAAAACTGGTCTTTGAGACTTTCAGGAAATTTACAAAAATTGAAATCAAATTGATTAAACTGTTTGTCCAAAACTAAACAAACTATTTCAGTATGGTTGCCAGGTAGAATTCCAAAAAATATAAGTGGTCTTTGAGACTTGCAGGAAGTTTACCAAAATTGGAATAAAATATTTTTGAAATCCAATCAATGAAAGTGTTTGTCCTAAGTTAAAGAAGCTATTTTAGTATGATTGCTAGGTAGAATTCCAAAATATAAGTGGTCTTTGAGACTGGCAGGAAGTTTACCAAAATTGGAATAAAATATTTTTGAAATCCAATTGATGAAAGTGTTTGTCCCAAGTTAAAGAAGCTATTTAAGTGCGGCTGCTAGGTAGAATTCCAAAAAATAAGTTGTCTTTGAGAATTTAAGGAAACTTACCAAACTTGGAATCAAATATTTTTGAAATCCATTTAATAAAAATGTTTATCCTTAAATAAATTATTTCAGTATGGTTGCTAGGTAAAATTCCAAAAAATAAGTGGTCTTTGAGACTTGAAGAAAATTTACCATAATTGGAACAAATATTTTTGAAATTAATTAAAGATATTTAAGTATGATTGCTAGGTAGAATTCCAAAAAATAAGTTTGAGACTTTCGGGATATTTACCAAAATTATATATTTTTGAATAAATATTTTTGAAATCCATTTAGTTCAAATGTTTTTCCTAAACTTAACAAATTATTTTAGTATGGTTGCTAGGTAGAATTCCAAAAAACTAAGTGGTCTTTGAGACTTTCACGAAATTTACCAAAATTGGAATCGCACTTAAGAATTCTAGTTATTCAAAATCTCATTTTCTATCAAACAATTGCTAAAATACATAATTATATGCTCAAATTTCAAAAAGTATTTTCAGGAAATTTACCAAAGTTGGAACCGAAATCGAAATTCCGAAAGCTTATTGCAAATCTACAGAGTATATGCAATAATTCTGCATAAAGATTTAATCCATAAATCCAAAATGTAGGATGAGATTGTGTCACATGCTACATGTGTCAAAGCCACATCTTTGGGTCTTTGGCAAAATCAACATCTTGGAGCCTCTTGTTTGCACCAAGATAAGATAAAAATCCGAAAGCTTATTGCACATCTACAGACTTTATGGAAAAATTCTACAACAAAATTAAACCCATAAATCCAAAAATATAGGCGGAGATTGGGTCACAAGAATAGTGTGACGGACGGACAGACGGACGAACACGAAGGTATAACAATATCCAAGAACTTTCTTCGAAATTGCGGGGATAATAATACCAGGCAATGCTCGCGTTTCGTTATCAATTAACAGATCTAAGAAAAAACGGCTTTGACACTTTTACATGAGCTCCTTCAGAAGTGAGACCGTTTGCATCGACAAGGTCAGTCTCGAAGTGATATCTAGCCGAATATCACACGTTCTATGTGATCGTTGGCAATGAAAATTATTTCTTCAATTATACATCCTGATATATATTAAAATGTATTATTATATAGTCATAATGAGATTTTATTACAACAGTCTAAATAAATGAGATTTTATTACAACAGTCTAAATAAATTATTGTGTAATGTCTGTATGGTAAGGGAAATTATTGTATTATGTAATATTTGTAGAATATTAAGCAGGTCTCTATATAAACGTGTCATATAAACTATAGGAAATGGCTATTAACACGTCATATGACGTGATATTGAATCATAATAACCTGACATGGAGCAATTTCTAACTCGTAGTGAAAGTGCAGTTTATTACAATAAATTGATTTTGCTTTTGATTGTCAGAGTTGCATATGAAGAATTCATAACAGAATAATAAACAAAAATTACATAAGGTTTCATAATGTTGTATTCCTAATATTTAGAATTATATCTTGTTCCTTAATTGTGCTCTTCTGCAAAAACTCGTACGCACAATGAATAAGTAATTATAATCTTTGAACATGTATAGAAAATCAAATTGTACATTCAGAATGTTTTGGTTGCTAGACAATAAAACAAAAATATGCATGTAATATAGACTCTGAAGATGATATTTTCTGAAGTCTCTTGGGTGTAATTAAAAATGTAAAAAAGTCAAATGATATGCATGAAACAGAAGTAAACAATCCAATAGGCATAACAGTAGTACATGTACTTAAGTCATAGTAGAACTTAAGTAAAGTAAGAGAGAACCGAACCGTCTGATAAACACAAAGACATCACAAAAGTACGTACGGCACAGAAAAGAAAAGCCATTTAAGCAGAAATCTCCGTCCAAGAGAGATATTTTCAGTATATATAAAAAAAAAACTTCTTGATATAAAACTTTCTTATTTACAAAGGGGATCATTTCGGCCTAGTTCCTACGTACTACTAAACTGCCCTCGGGATACTCTCTGGGTCTACCAGCAATGTCGAGATTGGATTGGTAGTCGATAATGCTATTGCTGATGTTTCTGTTTATTTAGGTTTGTGTTTATTGTATTTCTGATGTGGTCCAGACATATCGGTTTTGTGTGTCTTTGTTGAAAGTCTGCTCTGAAACTCGACTTGAAAAGACAACAAAGCTAAAACCAGCTTTGCCAAGGTGCGTATACATTAATGTATTAAAAAACACTTTGCAAGAATCACAGATGAACTCGTATTATAAATTCGTACATGTACAGCAAGAATCCACAGTTTTATTTTAGGTTCTTAGGAGGAAACACGCGTACTGAAGTTTTTCAGTTTGCGTGTCATTCGTGTCTTATTACATATTCAAAGCAAAAGCAATCAAATTTCTTCTTGTCCTGTGTAAACAATTGAATCACAAGTGATAGTGTCGTGACTGATTGAGAACTTTATTTGTATTCCTGGTTACATCCAGCAATAATTGATAGTCTTTGTCCATGAATTATATTTCAACTCTACATCTGGAACTTATTCAAAAGAAATCTGGAATATACAGCCATATATACATAAAAGGAATGTAATCTGTATTCTACAACACGACTTAGGGACTATAATGGAGTTTTGTGTTTGGATAAGCTGTCAATACCAATGTCAGATCGCCAAAGTCCAGACAGGAACAATATACATCTATATACTTTAATTGTTTGATGAAATTATGTACAGTCATTTACGGAACAACTCAATTTTAAATAAATATGATTAACGAATACTTGATTCCAAAAACTTAGTTTAAGCAATGGAAGACACATACATGTATGTATTTAATACCAAATAAAGTACTAATCATGAAAAACACATCAAATAACTTAATGTTGAACAAATACTTTAGACTGTTTTTTATATGAAGTTGATGAATTTCAGGACTTCGAATAGCTCCGAATAGATGTTGACTTGATTGCCACTAAAAACGGATTCTCCTCATTTCTCTTTTATTTCTTTTTTTTATCTCGGTTTGATTTTAATGAATCAAAAATGACTTCGCTCTATTACTTTTAAAATGGTTTTAATCAACAGCTGTTAGTAATACGAGTTCTCGAAAAATCAGAGTTCTCACCCTACATGTAACACTGGCTTTTGCGAGTACCGGTACCAAGTCCGGCTATCCCGAGTTATTTATGTTTGTCTCTTGTTTTCATTATTGTTTTTCTAGTGCAGTTCGCTTGTAAATTGTGGCATGTGATTGTAATTCCCGGTCATTGTAGCTGTTTACTGTTATCCTGTTTTTGTAATTCTACAAACTAAAATCATAAAAATTAAGATCTTTTACCCCGTAAAAAATAAAGTCGGAAGAAACAAGAATTGTTAAAAGCTGATATATAAACATTTCCTTTCTAACAGGACATCAAAACTACAGACAGAACACTGACGGAAAATCCATTGCAGATTTGAAACCGTATTATGTGTACCTGATTTAGGAAATATCTGTAAATACTAAGGTATACGACTACAGAATATGTGATACTCTTGTGAACTAACGGTATTCCAAACTGTTCCACAGACCAAGTGTGCCAAATTTATACCATAACTAATTGTAATGTATGAAAAGACACGAAATCGTAACAAATGGCCTGTTTCTGAGTTGTCAACATGAGGCGGTTTTTTACAGTTAAAGTCATTTGTATCGGATGAAATGATTGAATAAGCTTATACTGAAGCTGTAAATTTTGATTCTGTAGATGGCCATTTTGGCAACGTATGTCTCTTCAGTGCAGTCAAATATTAATCTTTTGGAAACCAGTAATCGAAAGATGTATTAAACCTGAGTTTCTTTTTAGTTTGAAACAAATTATAAAAATTGGAATTGTGCAAGTTTTCAAATAAAAGAAAAAAAAATCGGTATTTTTTCGGTATTTTGTTATATTAAAAGACAAAATAACAATTCATCTTGGTTAAATATTATAAAAGCATAAAAAATTGCTTGAAGCTTTAGTGTTTTGTATATCCATCATTTTCTTTGGTACGTAAACTTTATATGATACAATTATTGTCATATCATGATCACTTTGTCTCCTGTTTTTATACAATCTGCAAAAACGTCTTTCATAAGGTCTAGACCAGTTTCCGGCACGCAGATTTCAAATTATTGTCAAGCGAACAAACAGGCAAACTAAATGTTTTCCTGTAGCATGTATATAGATTACTCCACAAGATCCCGTTAATTACCATATTGTATCCACTAGAGATAGTTAGATTTTAAAATTTTAATTGCGAGGCTTGCCGAACATTTTAAAATTTTAAAATTTTACTATCGAGAGTGGATAAAATATGATACTAATCGGGATAAAGTGGTGTAATCTTTTTCTCTAATGATAAATGATAAACACCGAGAGTTGTATTCCGAATAGATTTGGCGGGAAATAGCAAGGGGCTTTATTCAACATACGCTGAATAAAGAAAATTTATCCAATGGGTCAAAACCGGTTAAAACTTGACATATCATTAGAGAATGTTATATATTACCGTCATTTTATGAAGTTTTCCAGTACAGAGCTGGACTATTGTTTAAATTAATTTGTAATTCTTTTTCCAAAGCTTTGATTTTAAATCACAATGAAAACATATGAAGTTAATTCACATGAGACGAAGTCTCTACAAATGCATGGTAAAGAAAACGATGGAACAAGTTTTATTGCTGTTCTTCATCTTGAAGTCACCATGAGGTCTTTAACAATGAGCTGTCCTTATACTTCAAGGTAAGTTCAAGACGGCCTCTTGCACCAGTTTGAGCGAAATTCATTGCTCATTGTCGAACAATATCACATAAATGTCTTATTGAGCCCATAGATATCACTGTCTTTATTTGTTCTTTTTTAAGGAAAGAAAATATCATTTACTTGTAAGGTCTTTGCATATAAAGAGTTTGGTATCATTTTTTTATTTGTTGAATGTTTTTAAAATTGACAACAGCAATAATCTGTTATCATGCGTCTTTCTACAATTTTGAATAATATGCACTTTTAGAATTCATTGATTTTTTTTCAAGTTAAGTGGTTTTTGAAAAGAAAATGAACATTCTAAATTTCAATTTGCTTTTTAATTTTACTTCTTTCATTAAACTTCAGGAATTAGATCTTTTGTGCCGTTACGAACAATCCCTTAGCAGCATTGAAATTGCATCTAATTGTCCGTCAGCTACTCTTATCTCAGAGAATTGAAATTTGATTTACATGAAAGCGAAATTACCGACTACACGAAATGTGACACGCCATGGCTTCCAGCAGGCAGGAAGTCGTTATATCAATTAGAAGTCTCGCGTAGAATCACGTGGCTGGTGATAGCTTGAAACCATTACAGGTCTAAATGCATTTACAAATTAATCAAGGTTTTAAAATTTTATGCCAGTAATTGAACTAAGCACGAACGAGACCTGATGTGTATGCTTTTTACGAAGTAAAGATGATATGATCTAAGTAAACTATATACCTCTTACGTAATAACGAGTTGTTCGTTCGTTATAGAAGACGATGATCCATAACATAACCAAATACCGAAATGGAAGCAATTAAACTTCCACAAATGGTGGATATTGGATTTCAAGTCATTTAAACTTGCAATTCATCTCTACCAAAGGTGACAATGTAAAATTCAAGGAAAACAGCTATTGCAAACGACCGTGCTTATATAAATACGACTTAAAATAATAAGGAAAATAACTAAATCTACAACAGTATATTCTAACGATATTCTCCTATCCGGACATCCGGGCACTTAAGGCGACATTGTCAAATTCAAGGAAAACAGCTATTGCAAATCAGCAGTAGAGAATGACCGTGCTTATATGAATACGACTTATAATAATAAGGAAAATAACTAAATCTACAACAGTATATTCTAACGATATTCTCCTATCCGGACATCCGGGCACTTATGGCGACAATGTCAAATTCAAGGAAAACAGCTATTGCAAATCAGCAGTCGAGGATGACCGTGCTTATATTCTAACGATATTCTCCTATTCGGACATCCGGTCACCTTACCTCATTTGGCGGTGTAACAATCAATATTTTACTATATATCTATGTATCATTCATTAATTTTTCAAGATATTTGGAATGAGACTTTAAATAAACATTCGAAATATCAATTGTAATATCATATCCGAATTTCAAGATCATTTTTTATTACAACATCTAAGTTATTGCAATTTAAAAACTATTTTTAAATGGATTATTTAGGTAAACATTGATTGTTTCACCTCGCTTTTTGGGGTAAGATTAAATTTCCCTAATCTGATTGGTTTTTCCAGTACTCTGATGCCACGTCGGACAAGAAAAAACAACATTTGTCAACTCTTTATAATACTCTTTATAGGTAGTCAAATTTGAAAATTGTACTATCGCGGTTGGATAAACGTTGTCTTTAAAGAATCTGGATATCATATGCCTTACGAACAACAGAATTTATTGACAGCCCTTGTTCCTTCAGTGATACATCAGAATAATAATGTCACTGCTAACGGTTCGGTTGCAAAGTACAAAATTATTGAACAGGTAAAAAATTTAAACATTACTAAGGCACTCTGAACAATTTGTAATCATGTTCCCTCATATTCGTTACAAAATGGTATAATCATATATATTTTATTATATTAATATAAAGCTTCTAGATTTACATTTATGTAACATATGCACTTTTGATGACGATCACAAGGTTATACAAATCCATCGTTTTGTCAATTTATTGACATTATCACGGGAGTCTCATTGTCTGTTTTACATGCATGTTTTATCATTGGTAATATATGATTACGTAGAAGACTCAAATTCAATTTTAGTGCTTTTACCCTTTCATTGTTTTCAAATGTTGGTACCACCACACAATATTAGATACAAAGAAAGATAACTCTAAATATAAAAAAGAAATAGTCTGGAATTTCAAATGTTGTAAGAAAGAACCTAATTTGTTTTTTACGTTGATAATTTTTATCTTAATTTTTCTTGTGAATAAGAAAATTTATGAAATTAAAGGTATTTGTGCTTCTTGTACTAATCCAGCTTTTACTAAATACTATTGCATGGCCTCATTTTAAAAGTCAATTACGAGTCCGACAAGTCTTTGCTGTAACACCTGCCTGTAGCGTGCATAGCAACAAAAACAAACTGTCCTAAAGCATACGTGGTTACGTAATCATTTAACGGTGAGAAATAGTTTTGAAAGAAGAGGTATGGTATAGCTCCTGGATGCTTTCCGGTCACGGTTTGGTATTTCTGTCAGATTTTCGGACTTCTCTGGTTTTATCAATTCAGAAGCATTAAACTTTTGAAAACAAACTGCCATATTTGTTTGATAATTCTATTTTATACATCTTTAGGACCATTTCTGACAAAATTTCATTAAATTCTATTTATTTGGTCACATTCATTCATATATAAATTTTGCTTATGTTAATCCTATGAAAACTTCAGAGGGGTTCAATTTCTCGCCAAATTTTAATCACTTATATCTAAAAAAAACGACATCAGTAACTTGTCATTTTTTTTCGCTTATGTTACTTCTTTTCAGCTTTTTTATAAAAAGATAATATTTATTTGAAATCTTAATTATTTTCGAATTGACCAGCGAACATCCTTAAATTTGGACTCAAACTAAGAAAAATATAATGCATCGAAGGAAATACCTTCTTTAATTGTTTAATGGGGCGTAACAGTTTTTATATCAACAATCATTATATATTGTTTTAGACAAGTCCTTCGTAATTTTTCTCAGATTGGTACGATATTATTATGTAATTGATGTGTGGAAGTTTTATATGTAAATATTGTAAAAGTACATTGTTTATGGTAAAACTTATAAAAAGATGAATTTGTGTATAAAACAACGGCAGTAGAATACCGAAGGGACAAAGAACGAGGTTACAAAAAATCAAAGTCCAGAGACAAGGAAAAAGCGAGAACACCAAACGACGGAAGACCTAAAACGCTACACAATAACAAAGCGCAAACACTACAAATACAACAATAAAAACTTAAGCACTAACAGTGTGAATCTCAAAAAGAGTGATATCAGGTGCTCTGGAATGGTAAGCATGTCCTGCTCTGTATACAACACCTTTCACACTGTTAGTGGGTCAATCCAGGGTGAAGTCAAAATCGATATAAAATAAGAATATCATATATATTATTTGGAGGTTTTTATATAAAAACCAGTTATTATAGCATGTTTCGTTTCTGTCCGCATTCCGCAATTTACCTTATTCAAGGTACTGTTCGATTTAAACTTTGTTAGAGAAGTTCGAAAATTTAACCCTCCCACCCTCCCAATTACATTTATAAAATTTATTGTACATATGTATAATTTGATGTCGCTCTTTTTCAGGGCCCGCTTATAATTATTTTCCTTTTATTAACAATTATTTGCTATTTTGTTTATATCATATATGTACAATAAATTCTGGCAAAATTATCAGTCTATTTCCTTTCGACATCAGGCCTATAACTAATTGGTTTACCGAGTTATATAGGTCCTCAGGCTGACGTCATGAATGCGCCCAAAAAGAGGATTTCTCCAATTTCTTCAGCGTATGCTTTACTAAAAAAATTATTGATGTTTTTATTACAAAAACAGGATAACAGCAAACACCTACATCAGTTCGTTACATAGAAGTATCTTACATGACAAGAAGCTGTACGTGCCACGGTGTATTTGAGCAAGTAATGTTCCATTTAGCATCTTACAACATAACTTTTTAGGACCATCAAGATAGGAGCTCTTGTGTTTATGACGTACAATGTATACAGGAGGGAATACTGGTACCAGACTTCATTCCTGTCGGATTCATGCATTCGCTCATTAGGGGGATTAAACTCCATACGGACGCTTTTGATATAAAAATAGAATCCTAACGGTATACCCGAAAGTTCCGTATACACCTCTTACAATTTCTAAGCTATTTTATCACAACTCAAAAGACCAAAATTGGAGTTTTCAGTTTACAATAATACAAATGTGAACAGGTGTTCTATTATTTTGGAATATCACAGAATGAATCACATTGTTAAAAGATTCTTTTAGTACGTGGTATCAATATCTACACCGCTCAGTATGGCGAACAATCGCCTATGTCAGTCTTAATATTAAAATAATGGGAAACTACTATTGATAGTAGAATAAAATGTTTTAATCAATAAAATAACCGATCTCCCCATTCCATGCAGAGTTGCCTCTCTTTTTATAGGAAAATCAAATACGGAATACCACACACAAATATTCGTTTTTGTCTATGTCATTGTGAAATTTACAAATATGCAAATGTTTGTGGCATTCTAGCTACAGTACAAGTCTAATTTTGCAATCTTCTCCTAGCAAAACACAACTGGACGCAATTTTTTTTTATCGTAATAAGGAATTAAGAATTATATAATTGTGACAATACTTTGAACTGAGGGAATTCAAAACTGTCAATTGTGTTGCCACAATTATGGTGATTTAAGATAGTGATGTAAACAGAACTCATACTGTTCATATTAACTGTAACATCAACACTTTTAAACATTCATAAATTCATACACAAACATTTCATTTAATTCTTGAAATGAATCTTTAGGGGAATGGAGACTCGTGAAAACTGTATTATTGATACACACAATTGTTACAAAATACCATTTGACAAGTTATGTTTTTTCAGTGCAGATTAAATCAAACTGTCGCAAGACCATAAACCGAATCTTTAAAGCTATGGGAATTTCCAAATGACAGAAACATGTATACTGAAACACTTTGCTTGCATTAATATTAAAAGTAATTCAACTCTTGTTCTCATGTTATACGAGCTAATAAATAACCATTGCATGCTTGATAAAAAATTTGAATGTGATATAAAACAAAGACTAATAAGCTAACTTTGCGTATTTGAGGCTTACTTTAGATAAGAACTTTTTTTTTTCATTTAGCCGTTATCTATACAAATATTTTATTTTCAGAATTGCAAATCAACAAAATCTTTTTTTCGTGCATTATGTAAACATTTGCATGTAAAACTAAGCCTCTATGACAATAATACAATACCTAAGTTGCATAAAAGCAATAAATTTATCTATGCAGTACACGTATTTCAGGCATGGAGAAACCTCCCATCAGCAGCGTAAGAATCAAATAATATGAAAGCCATAATCCAAAAGTAGTCCAAAAAGAAGTACTCATATCGAAATAGGAGATAAAATCAAGTACCAAGGACATCTACCGAGTACCAAAAACGGATGAAGCCTCAGTATTTTAAGTGGTTAGATTTTTGATAAAACAGTAAATTTCTACAAGACGCAAGGTAAAAGTTTCATGTCAGACAAGTCTGACTATTTGGCTGGGGAATACCATGGAGGACCTATTCAACCATTTATTCAGCTAGTATTTTAGATTACCGATACTTTATTTAAAACAACCCCTTAATTTAGAATTAAAGACACAAGATACGGGACCAAAAATTACAATCAAATGCCACAACCCAAAAGGAAACTGCTGAAGAGGAACACAAACAAAAGACATGCGTAAATAACGGTAGAAACTTTGGGTAGCCGGATATGTATGGCTGGTAAAGAGGAAGGGTTAAACTGACTTATAGGTACAAAAACTTCCCCTTCCTTTATCATGTTTCCCTTTGAAATAATAATACTAGCTCGAAGACCACTGTCCTTGAAAGGAAAAGAATGAGACAAAAAGACAAAAGGTAATTCAGAAAGAAGGGTCAAAGAGTGCTTGTTGCTAAATTACTAATTCGCCCTAGGAGTCTAGTGTGCTGGTAAAACACTGTCACATTATGGAAGAAAAAAATCAAACTCAAAAATTCTCCGAAGGGTTTGATAAAGGTCCTTCGTGTATTTAGTAGACATTGGCAGTATCGTTGAGAGGCCTGGATACGTGTAAAATATTCAGGTCATTGGATCCCTAAGCCATTTTTACTGACTCGTGTAGAATATAGAGTCGCTTTTTACTATCAAATAAAGTAACGTCAAAATTCTCTTGTTCTTTTCTGTCAGTTTCTTGCATTTTTAACAACATTCCCGCAAAAACGAGGATGAGAAATGCCCAAGTGATACTGAGCTATTTGCGAGTCACACATATTTTTATATCCGATATTCATATTTTCTAAACTTATAAAAGTGTTAAGTAATTTATGGCATCTGTAAATTTGTAAAATGTGATAGTGAGGTGATAGGGACAAAGCATACCAGTTGAGATATACACACCCCGTAGCATGGAGATAGAGGAACGTCGCTGTCAAATAATAGTGTAATCAAAATCATTCCCTTTTAAAATAAATTCAATTCTAAGCAGAGTTATTTTAGGTTATTTTTTTGATGCCCATAATTCCAGTTAAGTACTAAATTCCAAAAGCAGCATTGTTTGTTGTGCATCTCAGCACGAAGATGATTAAGTAAGTAACGTTTGTTATAAGGATAGAAAGATATAGAAGAAAAAAACCAAATATATTATAACGCAGTGACAATCCTTTAACTGCGTTTTATCTTCGTTAGTAATATTTGTGATACCGATTTGTCCTTGTTATTGTCTGAATACTTAAGGATGGTAACTCCACAGATTTTTGAAACTGTCTCTGACTTTCGGAATTCTCATATTTTATCCATCATGATGCATTAGAAAATTTTGTACACTGACCCCCACCTTTCTTTTCAAATTATGTTTGCCTACAACTTTTGACAAAATTTGATGAAATTCTTGATATATCTTCATTGTTTTTCAAAAGTGGTTGCCTTAATGCAAAGTAAAGGAGATATCTAGAGGAGTTCGGTTTCCCGCCAAAATTTCAGGCACTTAAATCTCAAAAACAGACACACTGACCTATTAATATGTTTTGCTTAAAATGATGTATGATTGATATTCTAATTAATAAAGTTACTAATTTCAAAATTTTGATATTATGAACATCAGGAGTGACCATCTTTAAGAGATTTACAGAAGCTTCTGAAAGTTTTACCATGGTTCGGTTTGGGGCACGTACCATGGATGTTAAGGGGGTAGACCTGGGGTAGGAGGAGATAACTCCGTTTTTCACTTTTTATTACTTACACGAACAAATAGAATCATTGCAATAGGTATGATCAAAATTTTTAAATTGTAAATTTTTTTCCACACAGCACATAAACATTCACTTTCTCATGAAAACAAATACCTAACATCCAGTTATTTATAATGAGTGCATTTTACTCTACATTTTTGAAATGCTGTCCAAAGATAATGAAAATATGTAAAAGTCGGATTTCTTCCAAGGGAGGTAATTTATACCACAGATTAAGCAATTTTATTGATTTTTACCCACTTTATTCTAAATTAAGAAAAAATAGGACGGTAGAATTTTCTAAAATTTTAATATATCTTACATATACTAGTATTCTTTCTATTCTATTTGGTGAAAATTAAACGACATAATTTTTTTGCAAGAAGTGTTTAATTGTGATCAAAATAGAGTAATAAATTAAGCCTATGCTGTTCAGAAAACCCGTGTACATCAGTTCAACTAGTTAGATTTACTATCATATCGATGCTTACTTTCATACGTGTCTAAACTACAGAATTTTGCATTTGAAATAATTTTAAATCAAACACAAATTTAATTAGAGCCAATTTTATACACCACAGACAAGTCCTAAACGGACCAAATAATATGAGGAAACGGGGTATCTTTAATGACCTCTAGACAAAAAACGGGACGGTAAAAATTGTTCAAAATTGCTTAAAGTCGACATGAACATGCGCAGTTTTTATACTGAAAATATTAAGCAAATTAAACGAGTGGAAAATTTTAGGCTTCCCCAGGTCTACCCCCTTAAGTGGTTTTGTCATCAGGTTAGAAAATGACAATGACATTAACTGATCAGCTACCAAACAGATCTTTCAAAAACCATAAATGCTTCACTGATAGTGCGACGGGTTCTGTATGCAGGGCAGGACAAGCTTACCCTTCCGGAGCTCCTGATTGCACTCTGTTTTTGAGAGTTCACACTGTTAGTGCTTTAAGTTTTTTGTGTTGTATTTGTAGTGTTTGTTTTTCTTTGTGGGCATGTAGTGTCTTTGGTCTTCCGTCTTCTTGTGTTCTTGCTTTTGCCTTGTCCCTTGGCTTTGATTTATATAAGCTTGTGCTTTATTCCTTCGGTATTCTACTGCCGTTGTCTAGTAAAACTGAATGGTAATATGACTAATCACTAATTAATTTAACAAGTGGCTCTTTGTCCGTCATCCTGTCATACATAGCGCTTATTCTCAGAAACATAATGTTAAATTTTCTCAATACAATTTAATATTGCCGAATATAGCAAAATCTAGTAAAATAATAGGATAAGTACTAGTATGTTACAATTCTAAATCAAGTTCAAGTTATAATAATTTTGGGAAATATGCCCAATTTTGTGCTTACCGCTCTGCTTGACTGCTAAAATGTAAAACAACCCGCTATGTATTATTACATGCGCAAAATATAATTAAAATTCCTTTGTAAATTTACATCTGGTCCCAGGCACTATAAATTTGCACATGGTGTAAATTTACATATGTATGTATTTGCATTTACATGAGGTATTTGCACACCAATGTATTACACATACGTATGCAAAATACACATTTATGCATGTTCACCAATGAACGCAATTAACATAAAAAACTTTAAGAACTGTCACGCTTTCGTTTTTTTATAAGTTTTGAAAAAGAAAAGTACATCGGCAAACGAATACCCAAGCAAGATGATATTTTACTTAATAGTGGATAAAAGGATATGGAGTAAATGCACATGACACAAAGTCTCTACAAATACATGGTAAAAAACAAGAAAAGGAACAACGCTTTTATTGCTGTTCTTCATCTTGAAGTTACCATGAGGCCTTCAACAATGAGCTTTGCTCATACCTCATAGTAAGTTTTAGACGGCCCCTAGCACCGGTTTAAGCGGAATTCTTTGATAATTGTCGAGCAACGCCACATCCATGTCTTCATTGGTCATGGGTGCGGGATTGTCAACAAACATCAGTTTAACTGGCAAAGTGCATATTTAAAAAAAATCATTCAAAAACAACGAAGTTTGTTTAGAAGGGGTCAGCGAACTGTTCCCAATTGATTGCTACTGTCTGTTGAAGGGCACACCATAATAAAAACAATTCTCCCGTACTTTATCCTCATATGACTTCTTATTTATATATATATGCACTTCCTTGCTATCCAATAATGGAGTTTTATAAGTAAGATAATAGTTACACAATCTAATTAAAACCGGTTACATACAAATACCGGTACCAACCAAAAGACTGAATGGCTCCCATGAAAGCTGAAAATATAACTTGAAAACAAAAAATTGAAAAGCTTCTGTCTTTCTAGGATATTGTCGCCTATAATTTCCCTAAAGTATGTAAGGAAATTAAATGAAAACGTGATTTGTTTTTCCAATAACGTTAAAGTAGACAATCCATTCATTTCTGTTTCCCTGGTTAATTTATTGGAATTGTAAGACAAATAGAGATTTAGCTTTTATACTCTCATTAACAAGATACGTCGTGGGAAGACGTCTCCGATACTTCTGTTATGCCAGAAAAATAGCAGTTCACAGCTTGTTTAATACATTTTATAAAATTAAACGGAAGAGAAAGAGTTCAGTTCATGCGTTTCTATTTCTTTCTAATAGTGTAACGGTAACGTCGTAGCTTTTTATGTAGTATTTAAAATAACAAAGTACCGAAGTAATTGTTACATCACTTTCTGCATATGCGCATTTCAACAACTAATGTCTCATCAGCACACATCAAAGCAAAACATTTGGAAGTCCGTTAACCGCAAATCATTTTAAAGCTCATAGAGAACAAATGACCAAAAGGATCTAAATAGAAAAGCCAAAAGTTACAATCTGATTATCTTACAATGGTTTCCTGATTTTATACCAAAGCAGAGTACTGGTATTTTGAAGTTTAGTTTCTTTCTGTTTTATGAAGTTTCATTAATTGTTCACTGTTTCTATAAATTTAATTATTTTAAGCCATTTATATCTTGTTGAAAGCAGAACAGATTAATTGGTTCTTGTGCCAGATCAAGTTGAGGATTGGAGTAAATGTGAGGTCTTTTTATATATGTTCGTAAAAGACTTTGATATATCCCGAGTTAATTTAACACATATTTTATTAATAAAACATGAGTAGAAAAGCTTACTCTGTAACGTGATCAGCACTTCCGCCATTTGGGAGTATTTCACATTTCCTTTATTTTTAAAAGACGTCAGATCTTTTCCATTATATTAGTATCACAAATCTAAACACTTCTTCTTGGTAAATTTATCGTTTCTGAAATGGGGGCATTTTCAGACGCAAATGCTTTGATTGATTAAAAAGTGAAATAGCAAATGCCAATGTAACTAAATGCTTTGTTGTTACACAAAAATATCATGAACAGTTTAGCTAACCACAATTCCTCAGCAACTGAAACGGCGAATTACCCGTTGGATATAGGGTCGCGTGCATCGATCTTCTATGCGCCATATCTATTTACAGAAATAACAAGTTAATTTAGTTGTTCTTGTATGTAACCGCGATATCAATTTACAGAAGTAATGACTTAATTTAGGTGACCCTGGAGCAGAGTCATATAAAAAGCAGTTTTATTTCATTTTGCACATCAAATGACTGTAAGTTAAGCTTGCTTAATGGAGGTAACTGAACTTTTGTAAAGCATATATATGAAGGTCATTTTACAATAAATGTATCCCCTTGTAAAATCTAAAATCTCTTGTACTATTTACTCTGCAAATAGTCAAATCGACAACTTAAGTTTCTTCATTGCTAACAAAATCAGACCATTTGGACTTTATCAGCTAACGACGGAATTTTACAGGAAAGAAAAATTCTGTTGTTTCATACAAAGGTCAAGTTAGATAATAGCTAGTTTATCAACCATAAAGCATACGACCAACTCACTTACAAACTGAATCCATTCACTAGAACCTTAAGATCATTGTATGAGTTGAAGGCAATAGACTTATTTATAAATTTATTAAACCTAGTTCATCTATAAGTGCATTTCCCTTTCTGTGTCGTACTCATGTGATGTCTTTGTATCTTTTTGTTTTGCATTTTGCCATTGTCTTTGGATTATTCTTTTTGGACTGACGGTTCGATTCAACTTCATAGTATCGTCTATGTATTAGGAAACAAAATAAAAAAAAAAACTATATTTCTTCATTTTTCTAAGTCAAGTGTTTTAGGTCCATGTCTTTCTACCGAATCCCTTGACAAATATTGCTTGCATATTCGGGCCCCTTTTCTTCTCTACACCAGACAAATTGATAAGTAAATTTTAATTCAATCAAATGGATAAGACGGATTTGTTGCATTCCATAAAGAGAAGTAGACGAGGACATATTAATGAAAAATGTCCCATTCTCTACGCCCCTTGTCTAAAGATGCAGCGCAAAAGTATAGATCAAGTAAAGGCGTCGAGGAGAAGGACATGGAACTCGAGCCCTTGACTCAGAAAGAGGCTACTTCTTCAAAGTGGACTTATCGAAACGCTTTTTTCATGATGCTGACCCATATCATTAATGCTATAAAACAGTTTTAGCAATTACAAAAGAAGGGAAAGTACTGATAAGCAGCAAGCAATGTATCAAATAAAATTACACATATGTATTCACAAAACAAATTATACATGTAAGCAGAGTTATAGCTGTGGAGAAATCTTCTTACTGCAGCTTAGTCAAACCCCTTGGCAACATCTGATCTTGTGTTCAAATGTTATTTGAAAACGGCCAAGTCAAGTCAACTGTGGTATGGGTATGGAGATAAATGTAACATAAATTTGAGCGACTGCCAAACTTGTATTGCTGTGTTACTACAGAGCCAGTTTTAGGTATTCTAACCGTTCATATCTGATAAAACAAAACGTCTTGTCCTTATGAATACCAAAACGAAAACTTTTTAGGTAGATTAAGACAGCAAGTAATCGAAAATTTGTTACATTTAGGAAAATATTTATTTTGAAAAATTTCAAATTTGTTTTCGGTAGTGGAGTTTTAGGTACTTGATGGCTGACTTTTGCAATTGCTGGTTCCAAGCTCCACTGTCCCCGAGTTCCTAACATTGTCAACGTTTGTCTTTTGTCTTATTAGTGCTTTTCTTATTTAGTTCCCTGGCAGATTGTTGCATGTAATTGTTATGTTCAGCCATTGTAGACGTTTCCTGCTATCCCTTTTTATTTCATTGAAATAAATGTCTATCATCAGCATAATTCAATGGGGGTAATAACAAAATTACCGAAAAGAATTGTCAAGAACCAAAGTTCATGAGACAGAAAGACAAAAGCAGGAGGAAAAAATTGTCGACCGTTATGGTCATGACTTGATATATGCTTTTCAAAAGAAAAGGGAGGTTTAATAGATGTAATAAATTTGGAAATATTTTCTTATGGACATTCTTTGAATATATTAATGGGTTATGAAAGGCTATGGAGTAAATGCACATGAGACACAGTCTTTACAAATACATGGTAAAAACAACCAAAGGAACGACGCGTACACTTCTCAATGCACACGTTTTTACAGACTTATTTATGTATTCAATAATGCTTTTTACTATTCTAAGTAAGTTTTTAAATGTGAAAGCGAGGCTTTATTTAGATTTCCTGTCGTTTTTATATTTTTCCGAGTTGCTACTTTGCCTCATTGTATAATACATTTACAGTCAACAAACCTAGTGAGAAAAAATGGAGAAATACAAACAATAAAATTGGACAGGGTGTTTAATATGCTCTCTCGTAATAACCATTGCTCTAAAATGTTCAATGCTATAAAAACAGAAAGTAAATAATTTATGTAATAATCATTTCCTAAAAATGTACAATATAAAGGGAATTTTTTTTAAGTATCTTTATATTTTGAAATAGTATATCAAAACTATCAATTAAAATATATAGCATTTCAAAAAATAATTTGTAAGATACATAATAGAAGTCATATATGTATAGTTTCAGGATTCTGCAATTAATGAGTTAAAAAACCTAGAACTCGAATGCTTAAAAATAAAGATGAATTTTAACTAAATAATAAAAAAATAATAATGATGAAACAAAAAGAAAATACAGTTAAGCGTATGAACAAGACAAATGACAATGTACCATTCCAGTGGTCTACACATCAGTTTTGACAATAGGGTCTGTGAGTCTCGTCAGGAGTCACCGAGAAATCATGATAAAATCGTAATTTGAAAACATTTCCCGCCAAAATATGACGTTTGAGGATTATGACGTTTAAAGTTCTTGTTTGAAACGTCATATATTTTTGTTAAAAATGCAACTTCCGGGTACAACTTATGTGCCCGGAAGTTTCAAAATAGGAGACTTACAGACCCTATACAATGAATCAAAATAACGTTGCAAGAAAGCTACCGAGTGAATTAGGTCTGTAAATCTCATCCTTTTCCAAACTACCGGGTATAAAAATATGTATACGCATAATGCATTAAGTTTCACGTGAAAAAAATTAACGTCATAATTTTCAGGAAACTTTTTCAACTTTTATCGTGAATCTTGATTATGACATGACAAATCTTACAGACACTATTTCTATTTGAATATCAGTAATAATTTGTATTAGGACAATGGAAATCTGCGTGGGAGTTGTGTTAATTAACTTCTCGTTTGGTATATTAGTTTTAAGTCTTCCAAAACTAAGTATTATATACAGCTTACATGGACAAAAGAACCATTTTGCCATCTATCTGTTACGTAGATCATTTGATCCATCATATAAACTGAACTGTCTCTTGTGGGATAAAAAATTGTTGACAGAATGGTTTTTTGTATTAAAGACGTTCAAGGGCATGCGTTTTTAATTTAAAAAGTCGAGAAAAATATTAAATGGAAATAATATAGAGTAGGTTGTCAATAAAGTTTCAGTTTTTTATCTTTATTTTCATCTTGGGAAAAGTCAAAACAGATAAACGAAATGATAAACCAAACAGTTTGTATAACTTACATTTAATACATTTCTATACAACTGCAATTTATCAAAAATATTCTACTGTCTAATCAAGTCAATGCAAATCATACTTCTCCAATCACAGAACGTCTTGGTTTAATCTTATGGGGACAATAGACTTTTATCATGCTGACATACCAATATGTCATAATCTCTATGCAATGTTCTGCTAAACAGTGGTTCTGGATTATTGCCTCTATTGTCCAACACTGACTTACATTTATTTCTTTTTTCCCCATATATAACATTTTCTTACATGTTAAACATCATTATGAAAAATCTTATGTTCAGCCGATAGTGAATCAGTAAATGATATCATGATATCTTGAAAAAAAAACCCAAAAACTTTTGTTCAATAAAAAAAAATTGCAATGCAACGTTATGCAAACCGCCTGTTTTTATATCAATGAATATGGTCTCTAACATTTTAATATCATCTTTACCCGCCTATAAATACATGCATTAGATTGAATCTGAATGTTGATAAAAAATAATTGTATGTCCTGGACAGGGAATATCAAAATACATTTGTTTGATGATGGAAATTAGTTTAGAACTGTAGCAGTCGTCTTATGGTCTAAATAAACAGTTTGCAAGTAATTTTCACTACCTGTTAATTATACATGTACTGTTAATGTTTCCCTAAAAGTCACGGAAACTTTCTAAACGGAACATAAGGATATTTAAAGTCTTTGAGAGTACCGCAAATGACAAAAAATCAATATTCACAAAAGTATTGACATAAATTTTATTTTCATTTTCTATTTGAAACTGGTATACGATTTCACGAATATGTTTTGTTTAACCAAAACCGAGAAAATTCGTAAATGCACGTTTTCAAAATGCAATTTTATCGTGAATTCCCGTTGTCATATGTCGAGACTTACAGACCCTTTATCCAAAAGTCATCTAGAGAAGTAGAATAAGTTTCCATGACGATTAACCTTTGGATATCTTGCCCTAGACTTGCTACAAGTCCCTTTCTTTTATTTATTTAGTCAATATTTTAATACACATAAAAAACATGTATCAACTGATTAGCCATCTCGTTGATTAGCCCTGGAGAAAGGACGGCAGTTTGATAGTAAATATATGTAAAAGATATTCAATAAAATTATAGACATAATTTTTTTCAAAAGGACTTGTAGCAAGTCTAATCTTGCCCTCAATTCTTGCCATTTGTTTCAAGAGGCTTACTCCTCCAGCAATGTAGCCTGATTAAATTTACATTTTGTCAAATATGTAAAATAATTTATAATAAAAATTAAGTATTCCAGCATTTACAATTTTTAACTTGTTTCGCTTACATCATATGTGTACGTTTCCTCTGCTAGGAATGCATAACAAATCTATTGGGACAGAAAGTGACTTTTCCGGATTAGGAAAGCAATTTCAGTAATATTAAACTACATTTTTATGGTACCCATTATTACAATTTTATGCTTTATACTTTTCTCCTGTCAGCGTTCATGAAATCTGTTCATTGCGTGATGAAATTAATAACTCTAATGTTTTACATATCATGATGGAATCAATATCATTTAAACTCATTGGAGTACATACAAATGTCCTATAATTAACTTGTATTGATATCTTATTTAACGGTTTGTAGATCTAATTTTAATATCATAGTGAT
The DNA here is from genome assembly GCA_002080025.1 of Modiolus philippinarum. Classification (NCBI taxonomy): domain Eukaryota; kingdom Metazoa; phylum Mollusca; class Bivalvia; order Mytilida; family Modiolidae; genus Modiolus; species Modiolus philippinarum. The sequence goes on from MJUU01008253.1 coordinate 43,139, forward strand.
ATTTATTGGCAATATACATTTGACATGCTATTTTATAAAGGGACAAATAATATTTATTGGCAATATACATTTGACATGCTATTTTATAAAGGGACAAATAATATGCTTCGGAATTTGCAGTGAACACCATTAGAACGAGCTTAATAGAGTTCATTGCATATATTTAAAATTAGCATATTTTGGGCTTTATTGACAACATTTTGATTTATTTGCACTCATTGGACTACAGTGGCTGTCAAATTTAGAATAGTACTATATTTTGCAAAATTTGTCAATTTATTTTTAAGTAAGACACGCATAGTGTTTCAAATTAAGAGAATGAAGCGAAAAGTAGGACACATTCATACAAAATTGCAATCATAGTCCTAATATTTTGGTCCAAAACTTATATAACATTCAGCTATGATTTAAAATGAACCTTCGTTTACTTGTGTTTAAGATCTGAAACCTATATTTTGTTGAAAATAAAACGAAGAAAGAAAGTCGTAAATTGTATATATGGGTTAATCATATGTAATGTTCTTATAATTAAGTCGTACTTATGCGTCACCTTTATTCAGATATTGCAAATTTTACTCTCTGCTGATGCTATGCGGTCTATCTAAGATTTGAGACACTATGGATTCATTCACTGATAGTTTGACGGATGCCGCTAGTGGCGCAGGACATGCTTACCCTGCCGGAGCACATGATTTCACCCCCGGTTTTCATAGGAGTTCACAATATGGAAGTTCTTACTGTAGTCTGTATATTTCAGCGCACTGTGGCTGTCCCACATACTTCTTTTGTCTTTGTTATTCCCTGTTGTCGTTTTTGCCATGTATTCAGCCTTCGATTTTTAAGTTCCTATGTTCCCTCGGTTTTTCTACTGCCGTTGTTTTTACACAAAAGCTGATTTTTTCCATTTAAGTGCAATTCAATATAATGTGGTGAAAATCCTTGTTAAAATTCAATCCATACCCTAAAGTAGTAGTAAAAAAAGTACTCATTACCAAAAAAAATATTGTAATAAGAGGCCAAATTCGGTACCAAGGTCATACACGGAATCAGTATTTCTAAAATTAGTTTACGTAGTTTATCAAAATTTTACAACAACATGTATTATCGATCGAACCTTTAATGTAGAAGACCCCTGGAAATCTCAAACTTTTCCTCTATTTTAAATTTTATTATATTTGCAAAATGTAAAGTCAGTGAGAACCAAACCGCCAGTGTAAACACCAATAATCTAGGGACAATGGCAACATTGGAAATATCAAGAAGTCAAATGATCATGAGTACGGCCAGGAAAAGAAAAATAAGCACACACATAGAAGAATACCATGGATATGATAAAAACCAAGTGTGAGATCAGGTGCAAAACAAACGGTCAAGTGATTTTTAAGAGTTATGTACCTTAACGTAGGTCTACCTCCTAAAATACGAAGAAAAGTCATCACATAATGTATTAGATGTTTATTTGTAGTACGAAAGAAATTACTAAGTTTTTCTTTGCATGGTTCATGGAAACCTTCATTTGTACATATCCAACATGATTTGTAATAGAGGATATTTTCCCAATATATTTATATTTTTTTCTCACTTATCAATGCATATTTATTTGCAGGAGTATGAAATGATTTGCCCTCTATTTCTATGTCCGTTGAGAAATGCAATTGACAATTTATTGCAGGGAAGACAAATTACGCTATCTGTAGGGTTTTCTATTTGATATGATAAATGTTTGATCAGCAAGAGTGGGTCAATACAGACCAAATTTTTATAAAAAGCTTTTATCCCATCATCTAATCAGAGAGTATTGTACGATATCAAGTGAAAATATACTCTCTAAAGAATAAGAAATCTACAAATGATTTTTTATTTCATACGATTTGCTATGAAATATTGGCTATGTTACATCCTCAAGGAAAACATCTCTAACATCATTTTGTATCCGATACTAAATGTAAAAATAAAATGAATGGAAAATGTTTCTTCTATGTCGGCGTAGCAATCGTCAGAGAAATGATCGTGTTGGATGCAGTAACATTAACTGAAACGATTTTTTTTCACGGATTACGGATTATTCCTCATATACAACAGCAAATTCGGTATTTGAATAGTTAAATTTTGAAGATATATATCTACATTTGCATTATTTAATAATGAAGTAAAACTTATAACATATTATCAAAAGAAAAATAACTGTAAAAGATATCAAATGGTGCAAGTGCAAAGAACTTTAGATCCCGAAGTAACCCAGAGCGACATTGTATCAACAAAACAACGGACTAACAGTTTAAACCATGAAAAAAAAACAGAGTGACATCAGTTGATAAAGGTGTTCATATTCTATTTTGTAAATAAAATAGACGAAAAAATGCATCATATTCAAAAGGACCAAGTCTCATATACGCCACAAAAAATCTGTGATTGCATGAACATTAGAGATATTTCAGTTCTACGTTCAAGATCATAAAAGGAGATAAAAATAGAAAAAAGAAGGGAAACGGGGAATATGTCAAAGAGACAACGACCCAAAGGAGAGTAATAACAACTCAATGCCACCATAAGATCTTCAAAAACGGCGAGGAAACCCCACACCAAACGGCAGGTCGGAGTTGGCCCCTAAATAAAGAGTTATCAAGTTCAGCGAAATAGACATCAACCCAGACTCCTATAGACATAAAGTAAACTAACTAGAACACAGACAAGACACACAAAGGCTTAATAAATTTCCTGACTTAGGACAGGCGCAAACCTGCTGCGGCGAGATTAAACTAATTTTATTGGGCCCAAACCTTCCCCCTGAAGCCAATGTGATAAATACAAAAAAAAACAATCGTAACAACAGTAAAATTCAGTTGGCAAGAGGACTGAGTCAATTGTGAAAAATAAAAACTGAAAGAACTAAATATACGGACATAAACATGAAATCACAGGGTCTTCTAGCAGTTGACTGACATGCCAGCTCCAGCTCCAGGTATGCATAGCTAAAAGTTATCATTTTTCACCAAATAAAGCACTAATATATGATAACACTGTTAGCCTCGGAAGAGATTTTTTCTATGCTTACAGCTTACAAATAGCCACAGTCTTAAGTGTGATTTCATCGAAGTTTTACGTGTTGATGCAATAAATGTAGATATCTTGGGAATAAAATACCTTTATTCAAACGGATTGATTCTGACATATACTTGTTTTGGTTCCTTATGAAAACCCAATAATATAGGACTAATATCGATTTATGATATTTTGCAATACATATCACTTGACTTTGTTGATACATATGTAACTTCGCCCACCAGCAAGCCACCAATTACGACAATTAAAGTCACAACAGTTTAAAGTTCGAATCTTCAGAGTTGTTTAGAAGAGCTTACTGATTTATCGAATTTGATCTTTTCAACCATAAAGTGAATGAACTCATAACGGCAGAATTGAAATATTTTTCCATTTTTTGTATTTCTTCACGTTAGCAAATGACAATTGACGTTACAAAGATAAAAAGAATCTTTGCCAGGCATATTTTAATCTTTGTTTGGATAGCATTAAGGAATATCTGAATATATCTCTTCTTTAGATATGTCGCATTAAATTCAAATGTTAAAAATATAAACTCAGCTGAAATTAGACAAAAGAAAATAAAATAAGAAAATTGCACATTCGACGTTACTATAATCGACAACTCTTTGCTGCGAAAATGCATGATAAACATATAATATTCACATTTAATTCGGATATAACTAAATATCATGACAGAGAATTTTGATAAAATCCGAATAAAAATACAGTTTACCATTACAGTAAAATAATCCTGTTAGCAATAACAGTAAAAAAATCCAGTTCAATTTTAACATTCTGAGGACAAACCTTAATTGTATAGTGATTTTAATTAATCTAAGTTTTTGATTGTCATCATCACTGAAAACAAACATACCTGTGTGTTACGCAGAATAATATAGAGACAAAGAATTCAATGTCCCATCATGCATTTTTTCTCCATTCTTAGATATGTTGAAATATGAAATGACTATATATCAAGAACAATGTTTTATTTACTGAGGATGGCTCATTCAATCTATATATAATACAAGAGGCTCTCAAGAGCCTGTATCGCTCACCTGGGCCATTGCTGACAAATACAGTCAAAGATAATAATACCAATGTTGAATGCCAATCTTGAATCTGTTCAGACAAGCCAGACACATTTTAAGNTTACGTTTTTTTTCAATAATGATATGATACAAAAAAGCAAGATTCAAGGAATCACCTTCGTTCGATTCGTACCCCATGAATCTGACTTTACGTATGCAGGGGTTCATATGTACATTTTAATCCATTTGTATACATTTGCTCCTTATTTTGGTAATTAGTGGACAACAAAATAAGGCTCAAAATTGCAGCTCGCTTAGCAAAAAGAGCTTTACCTTGGAGTCGCATCACACACGGTCAGATCTTTGCAAAGAACTTTATGCATGAATTTGAAATCGGTGAAACTGTGTCGGTTATGCATGCTTCTATGTTGTTAATAGAACATGACATGCTTACCTTAATGTCATTCTCAGTTTCATAGAAGTTCATATTGTGAGTGCCTTTGTTTTGAATGTTGTGTTTTTNTAAACAAGTTTCTAATTTCTAATATTGTTATTGTTAAACCAAAAATTACTATTATGTTTTTTAACATTTTACACATCTGTTTTACTTGTATAAAGCTATATGGTTTCATATTAATATTTTATGTACTGTGAAAGTACAATTATTCGTGGGGTTCCAATTTTCGTGGATTTCGTGGTTCACTCAAACCACGAAATTAAGTTCCCAACGAAATGCATTTTTTCCTTAGACTTGTAATGTAGAGAACTCGAAACAACGAATTTAAGTACCCACAAAATAGTGCTATTTATGAAAACCACGAAAATTGGTGTCCATGAATAAAAGTACTTCCACAGTATTTATTAAAATTGTTCAATAGACCCAACAGTTCTCGCCACAATATAGCTGAAATATTGCTGAAGTTGGCGTAAAACATCAATCAATCAATCAATCAAAGTATTACATGTACAAACAGAGAATAACAGTGAACACCTACAATGGCCTAAAACTATAATCTTTGTTTCGTATCGTCACATTGTTGAATTAACTGAAATTCAACATATTGATGTATTTTTTCAGACCGAACTGATGATTTACAAGTTACTTATATACAGTAATTTGCAAAAATGTGACTTCTGTTATGGTCAAATTTCTAAATGTATGTTTTTAGACCGAACTGATGATTTACAAGTTACTTATATACAGTAATTTGCAAAAATGTGACTTCTGTTATGGTCAAATTTCTAAATTATCCTAGGGTCTCATTTGCTCCCATCTTAGGGTTAATTTCCTCGAAAAAAAAATAGTTGGAAACAACGGCAATAGAATACCGAAGGAACAAAGCAGTAGTAGTTACAAAAATCGGAAAGACATGGCCAAAACAAGATAACAGAAAACAATGACATTAGACAGCTACAAAGCATAGAAATAAAAAAAAATACAACATTCAAAACCATGGCACTCACATTTTAAACTGTGAGTGGCATATGGTGCTCCGGATTGTCGTTTCTGGGTTGTCAATTCTTTCATCTGAGAGCTTGAATTTCATAAATTTCTTCTGAAGAGCAGAAAAGGGTCTTCATTGGAGTAAAAAATCAAAAACCCCTCAACCCCTTTTTCAGATATTTAATGAAATTGCCCATTCTTTTCATCCAATATGGTGGGACTCATTGGATGCGTAAATAAATGGGATACTGAACAGTAAAAAGTTCGATAATTACTGTAACAATACATTCTATCAAACAGCTGAACCATGAAATATATCTGACATATTTTCCTCATTTAATTATAACCACTCATTTAGCTCTTCCGTTAATAAGCATGATTCTGCACTTTTCTGTAACACACACATACATTGTATATGAATATGGTTCTATATTAAACAACATTGCTCTAAGGAAATGTCAATAAAAGATTTGCTGACTGATTATTTTGTATTTAATTGGAAAAATATTCCAAAAGAATTCTTCTATCCGACGATTCGAATCAACCATTTGATAATGCGGACATTGATATTTTTTTTGCGGAAGTCTTAAAGAACCATCAAAAAGGGTAAAAAAAAACTTTAATGGAAAAGTTTCTGACGAAATCTCCAAAAGACGACACCGACAGCTGTGTCATATTTTGATATTTGCTTTTCACATGTTGCACAAGACGATATGTAATTATGGTGCCGTACATTATCATTGAGAACTGTTCATCACAATCGACAATTCAAAATTCAAGCGATTTTTTTTTGTTTTTATTATAATTTAACTTTTATTAATTAATCCAGAAGAATGAAGGCGCTAAAATAAGGGAAGCAGAAATAACAAATATTTTCGGGTCATCCGAAATGGTTTAAAAAAGTGTTTCAATTTATTTTGATATAAGAATATTTTCATGGTGGTATAATGTAAGAACGAGTATATTAAGACATAGAAATATATCACCCTTGCTTGATCATATTCAAGAACAATAATCTGGATGCTAGTACACAGCGTCATTCCAAAAATTCGTCTCTGACTTCATGATTTGTGTAATGATATATTTGGCTTCATAACTATACCATTTGAACTTTTAAGTATATTGTTATTTTGATATTGTGCTCACCACACAAGGATCTGTATCTTTTTCCTGATGATATGTGGAACCCTTCACGCTATATTGTATAATCATAATTCAGGTATTTATTCATAACAATAAACGTATTCCAATCTACTAACTCAAAACCTCTGAATTACTGTATCTTCAAAGTCTTCTATATGCCCAAAGCAAAGATGGTCGAACATGATTTAATAAAACGGCCTGTATATGTCTAAGCAATACTTTACTATATACATTCTAAACTATTTATAATAAAAAATGCACTTACTTGCAACTTCTTTTCCTATTTCATTAGCCAGTCCTTCTAAAAAACTGTCTGTAGTATCAAATTTGGCGTATTTTTGATTCACAACCACTTCTGTTTGATAATTCAATCCGTAATGAATACCATCAGCAGTTATATGACAATACCGCTCCATGATATGACTTTGTCCAACTGGATGATATAATAAGTTCAGTTTGTGCCAATTAAACTCTCTGAGTAACGAGACTAAAACATTTATCAGGGAATTTACACTCGAACCCACTCGGGTCATTAGGTGGAACATGTCCTCTTGAACAGCAAAATCACGCGCCATTGCTCCTGGCGTTACCATGGCGATATTCCAATAGCGAATTTGCCTACCAACAGGGGCTGCTGCGTAATCACAACAAGGACCAAGAAATACGTCAACTTCTTTTTTAACATAGAAATTTATTGCCTGATTTATGCCATCGGCAACGTTACAATTTGAATCTGCAAATTTTATCGAAATATTCCTGTCTGTGATTAATTTATATTTCTCTCGAACATTTTCAATTGCGATTTCTATCGCTGGTTCAACGCGATTTATCGAGAATAGGCGGTCATCATTTTTTGGCATGATCGCACCTATCATGATAGGCTTCAATGATGTAGCACATGCGCACAATACGAGCAAAACAACTGCAACTACTATCTCATGCGTCCACATATCTATTTTGTCTGCCGTTTATTCCAGAATCTTGACGAATTAATAAGGGAAATAAATCATACGTATATCAGTAAACCTCAATTTCTACGGCACAGTTGTATGAAATAAAAATTTTACTGAAAAATCAGATTCTTTTATCTATCTCAAATTCATCGGCAGTCGAATTTCCAAACATATGCACTATTTCAAAGTTTTTGAAGGTAAAAGATAAAACAATATTCCGTGGTCAAGTACACGATGAATTAATGGTTTCCTTGCACGTTTTGGTTCATTCGAACTGATTTTATAGATATGATATTCAATAAAGTGTAAATACTCAGTACATTAAATGACGGTTACAAAACACTAGAGACATGAATCTATTCATCACTTAAAAAGACCAATCACAATACATACCCGGTTATTTATAATATATTCCCTTATAACTGCAAGCAACTCTATCATCTCAAATACCTATTTCCGCTAAATTGGACAATTTCTGATATTACATTCAAGCACTGCTTAAGGGAGATATATCAATGAATACTTATTTGTATATTCTGCGCCTTCTGGTGTAATTCGCTGTATGGCGGATTAAACTCTGAAAAAGAGGAAAAGAAGTGATTATTGATAATAACACGGATAAGTTATATATTAGTTATCAGTTTGGCAGTGTTTAGAACGCGACTTATTATGCAAAACGGATAACTGACAAAATTACCAATTATTGATACATTTATATTGACAGTAGAATTCTTATATTATCAATTTCTAATAAAGTGTAATGATCTATTGTAGAACGTACGAAAACATGTGTTGTGGGGTTACGATAATTTACATAAAGGCAAAAAGGTAAACGTTGTTCAAGTTTTAAGTTTTCTTTTATCAAATAAACGCATCGAACATAATAAACATACATGTATATTGTTGATATTATATGCAAGCCATTACTTAAGAAGAGACATGTTCAAATTATTTTTACTGCATGTTTTTCGATATATAAATCTATAATCGAAATGTCTGTGTCACTCATGATATCCCAAAGTCATTATTTTGGGATAACATAAGATTTATCTTTTAAAATTAATAACAACATTAAACCAAGGAACAGAAACCAGACTTCAAAAATTTATTTGTTGGCATTCACATTCTGTAAACTTAGAAACAAACGTCTGGAATGATGTAAAACAACAAACAAATACGGTCTAAGTCTACGGCGGAATAAGATAAAATATATAGTGTCTAACAACATGGCGACGAAGAAATCTTGGAACTGGAAATAAGAAAACGAAGAATAAATAGGTCTTAAAATCTAATTATTGATCAAACCCCACACAGGAATAGAAATATACATGTAGGGCATTTAAAATAGTCAATAAAAACACAAGCTTTACGGTTTATATTTTTAAGTACCTTTACGACTTTTATTATAAAACAACGACAGTGGCCTACCGAAGGAACATGGCACAATATTTCACAAATCAGAGTCCAGAGACAAGGAAAAACATAATCACCATACGACTTAGGACACAACATACTCACAAAACACACGAATACAACAAATACAACACTCAAAGCTAAAGCATTAAAATAACAGTGTGAACTCTAAAAACAGAGTGACCACAGGTGCTCCGGAAGAGTAGTCTTTCCTGTCCTGCACACAGCACCCGTCACACAGTAAAAGTTTTGAAAGATCCGTTTAATAGCTGATCGGTTAATGTCAATATCCAACCCGTAAACAGAACAAACTAAAACTAGATTTTCAATTGCAAGCAATAGCCGATTTTACCCCAGACCCCAGTTGATGATCCCATCTTATTCGCAGACTCAGAATCTACCCAGAAATCAATTTTCATTGAAATCGGACAATGTTGAAATTGACCTATTTCAGCGGGCATCTTGGAAATTGTGAATAACTTCAGATGGTGATCCAACTGTGTGCCATGTTTGAAATCAATTGGTCGAGCCATTTAATCACTCGGACAGGATCGGTTTATTGGAATAATAATAACTAGATTTGTTTTTGCAAGCAATAGCAGATGTAACCCCCAGACTCCCCATTCGATGATTCCACATTATTTGCAGCATCAAAATGTACCTAGAAATCAATTTTCGTTGAAATTGAGCAAACGTTGGAATTTGGACGTATTTTTGCGGCTATCCTGGAACGGGCGGCCATTTTGAACATTTTTATCGCATTGTTAATAACTTCAGATGGTGATCTAACTTTGTGTAAAGTTTGAAATCAATTGGTCCAGCCATTTAAAAATAGCCGCTCGGACAAGAATTATTGGAAGAATAGTATTAACAACTAGATTTTCAATTGCTAGCAATAGCCGATGTCACGCCAGACTCCCCATTCGATGATTCCACCTTATTCGCAGCCTCAAAAGCTGCCCAGAAATCAATTTTCGTTGAAATCGGACAATATTGAAATTTTGGGGCCATCTTGGAAATGGCCGTCATTTTGAAAATTTCAAACGCATAATAGACATCTTCAGATAGTGGTCCACTTTTGTGCAAAGTTTGAAATCATTTGGTCCAGCCATTTCAAAATAATCGCTCGGACAAGAATTATTTGAAGAATAAGAATAAAAAGAATAATAATCAGAAGAAACGTACAATTACAACATGTCACCCCGACGTTGTCTGGGGTGACATAATAATAATAATAATAATAATAATAATAATAATCAGAAGAAACGTAGAATAACAACATGTCACCCCGACTACGTCTAGGGTGACATAATAATCAGAAGAAACGTAGAATAATAACAATAATAATAATAATAATAACGACGATGTCTGGGGTGACATAATCAATTGTACGTGTTACTTCTCTAACCCTCAAATAGTACCAAGGTGAAAATTTGTTTTCAGACATTAACAAGAACAAATCAATACCACTAACGAAGACAAAATTAAAATTCAAAAGTATGATATACAAAACAATACTTAAGAATATAAAATATGAACCCCAATAAAAAACGAAGTTCACATCAGGTGCTCTAAAGGGTAAGCATATCCTGCTCTGTATACATCAACCGACACACTGTCCGAAGGTCATTCAATGCTTAACTCATAATCGGTTATGTCAAATCCAGGAAGACGTAAATTGAACTTAAAATTGCTGTTCTCGTTTGGGAAACCGACATTTCGTATCTATCTATGATGTCGTGGTGGCGGCCATGCAATTTTTGAAGGGATAAAAGTAAAAAGTGCTTAATATATCCAAAACTTAGAATTTAATGTTGTTATTTTGCTCTTTTTACAATGTCGCTGTATGAACTACAAGCTCTACATTTACAGAATAATTGTGTAACATATATTCAACACACTTGCAAGTTGGATACACTGGTACTTAGAAAGGGAAAGTTCACCATTTGGAAATCAAATCATAACCTTTGTCATACAGCCTAGATTTCAGATGCCCATGCTCATCCATGAATAACGTATGAAGCAAAGTTGTGTGTATCGGTTGTCTCATTTAATGTCAAGCTCATTGGGGGTAGACCCGATGTAAATTTCTTTAAATCTTGGATTATTAAGAGAAATTACATCGTCTATATATCTGCAGCTGAAATTAAAAGTCTGGGCTAGTTGTTTTCGTTTCTCTTGAAATAGCCGTTGAAAAAACTTTTCTTCATAAGAAACACTGTGATGCATTTATGGTACCCGAAAGTTGCAATTTTTACTTATGATGTGTTACCAAAATCTCGAACGTCATAATCGCCAAAAGTTTTTATTATTTTTTTGTCAATATTTTTCACGTTTTTTTGTCATATAACGGGACTTACAGATCGTTGTAACATCACAAATTTGAAGTCGGTAAGAGTCGTTCAGTTTTTTGAAACTTGAACAATCAAATTAAGACGGAAAATATTACGCCATAAATATACTTCAAATTCAAAAACATAAAACTTAACTTCTTTCATCGTAGTTTTGTCCTTTGCTATATTTGATATTACTGATTATACGGATTTCGTTTGGGTGTTTTTATACATGTTAACCATTTTTATAAATTGTTGATTTCCTATGTTTGGATCAGTGCTGCTGATGAGGAAGTAATTTCCAAAAATGGCCCTAAATCTCATTAAAATATATTGCGGTTGGCGTTAACATATTTTTATGGTCTTATATTCATTTACTCCATATCCTTTCGTAAAATATTTAGACCATAAAAAGAAATGGGAGAACTTTTATTACTTATCCTTTCGAAATACTATAACACTTTAAATGAAACTGTCATCAAAGTTTTGTTCATATCTGATTTTGTGTAAACTTTAGTTTTTCTGTTCTTCATTTATTTTATCATTTTTTTTACTTTTGTTCTACCAAAATTAAAATTTCTCATCTGCACTAAACAGGGATTTTCGTTATAATTATAGTTTGCCAGTATTCAGAAATTTTACATGGGTTGTCGAAATATGCATATGCAGAAACTTAAATGATGGTGATTTCGGTAGTTTATTATTTATTACCATTGAACCATGCCTGTTCTGGTGGACTGTTAGTACACGAGGGCATTCAACAGGCCATTGGCCGGCGCTTCGATGCTGGCCCGAAACCCGATTTAAATTGAAAACTTGCAATATCTAAATTTAACAATTTTACAAAGCAAAAGAGTTTCTGTCTCCCTCTCTGGTTCTGTCCTTGGCTGATTTTGGCTTTATCATTTAGATCCTAATAGTAATTTTTTTCTTTTTCAGCGTCTATACATATTTCGGTATATGGATTTCCAAATGTTTTGATTTGAACTGCACTGAAGAGCCATAAGTAAGAAGCATTTGCAGAAACAAAATTAACAGTAACTTTTACAATTGTACACACACATTGTTATCCTCACTGAGAGTGAAGTGATTTATAGATATTAAACCTTGCAATAAATTTCATGTTTAACAGAGCTGAATAATAACGTATTTTAATCCATATCAATTTTGTTCATGAATTGAAATAAAATGATTTATTTATTTTACACTAAACTGTTTACGGATCTCATTGTGAGCAGATGGGAGGCTCAATATGGTGGATTCGTCCTTTTTAAAAGATAATTTGGGTTGTTCGAAAGTGGATTGATTGATTGATTGAATATTGTTTAACGTCTACTCAGCAATATTTCAGCTATATCAAGACGAGAACAAGTTTGTTAATAAATAATCACTTTGGGGTATGGAAAGGGCCATGGGACGGGAAATACTGACTGCCACTGGAAAAGTAGGGTGAAATCGTCAAGGGCGGGGAATTTAGCCTTGTAGCCGATCACCTACGGACCACCCCAAAAAATGCTTGCTACAAGGGTTCTTTAACGTGCAGGAAGCGTGGCATTTCTTCCAACACGTGGACCTGAGTTTACATCCCATCCGAAAGATGGGTTGTGTATTTATTAATCCCGCACAACCACGGAATGGGTCCTATTTCTATATCCCGGGACCCTCGGGGTCAGCCTCCGTTTAGGAGGGGTCACACCCCGCAAGCCGGAGATACTAGGTCCTATTTCTATATCCCGGGGTTCCCTCGGGGTCCTCTGTTAGGAAGACTCATACTCCAAGCTCAGAGGATCCTGCGGGCCTATTCATAAGCCGGGACCGCGCACGGCGGTGTCCGAAAGTGGAATTCCGAGAATTATGCACTTAATTTCCCTTTATTTTTTTATTTATTTATTTACTAAATATACATCTTTAATGAGGAAAGGAAGAAAAATAACCCAAATATTAGAGATATCGAACAGACTTTTGTTGTGGAAGAAGAAAAAATGTTGTATACATTCTTAATTTGAAAGATTTTGGAATTTTTATTCGCAAATTTTTGCCCCTTTCTTTTCTTTCAAAAAAGAAACAAAAATTGAGTTCTTGGTCTGCCTCTACCATTGTCACTCATCTGTACCCTTTGAATCGTTTTTTTTACATATTCCGATGGGTATAGCTCGTATACCCAAACTTAAAAAAGAAGTATGTGCAATGTCACATGCCTAAGACCTAACAACAGACTTAGACTAGCTTAAGACACTAGTGCTTTTGTCGGGCAAAGGATGACAGTGATTGTAAGAGCACTTTGCCAGTTAATTGATGTTTGTTGACAATGCCGCACCTATGACCAATGAAGACATGGATGTAGCGTTGCTCGACAATTAGCAAAGAATTCCGCTTAAACCGATGCTAGGGGCCGTCTTGAACTTACTATGAGGTATGAGCAAAGCTCATTGTTGAAGGCCTCATGGTGACTTCAAGTTGAAGAACAACAATAAAAGTGTTGTTCCTTTGCTTGTTTTTACCATGTATTTGTAGAGACTTTGTCTCATGTGCATTTACTCCATATCCTTTTATTCACCATTTAGACCTAACAACAAAATATATTACAAAGGTTTGTTCTTGTAATTTTGAATTCTTTATTAAACCATTATTACTTTCTACTTGCAAGATAATAAACATATTCTATCGCTAATTTTCTTGATTTTCAATTGTTCCGGAGCGACGATAATTCTATTATCACTGCACTGCGCTGATATGAACATATTATCGTCAATCTCTATGGAACGTTAGCAACAGTGTATTAATATGACGTCGCGTGACATTTCGTGAAAAAAATAATCCTATCAAAAAAGCGTTACATTTAACTAAAAACCTAAAAACCTAAAAAAAATATTCCAATAGAAAAAGAAACATATATCTGGCATATATTAATAATTAATATTAATATTAATTAGCGATAAAAATACTATCAGTAATTTGTTTTGCTCGGATAGATTTCTCAGCTCGTATTGCATCTCGTGCTTCGCACTCGATGCAATACAAGCTGAGAATTCCATACTCGCAAAACAAATTACTAATAGTATATATTTTCCAAATATATCTGTGCGTTTTCGAATATCAACAGTATAAACCTTAAAATTCTATTAAACTACCCAGGATAACAGACAAAACAACGGCAGTGAACAAGCATAAGATTACATAAATCAAAGTCCAGAAACAAAGGCAAAAGCAAGAACACCAGAAGACAGAAGACCAAAGACACCACATGCCCACAAAACACACGAACATTACATATACAACAAAAAAAACTAAAGCACTAACAATGTGTACTCTAAAAAAGCAGAGTGACATCAGGTGCTCCGGAAGGGTAAGCGTGTCCTGCTCTGTTAAAAGCATCCGTCACACTGTTAGCGAGGAAAATATATTTTGAATGCTTTGTTTGATTGGTTAATGCCATTTTCTAACCCTAATACGTGACCAATTAAAATTCATAGCACTTGGTACTTCTCTAACCTTCAAACAGTGCCATGTTAAAATTTTGAAAGTTTTTATTATTACTTTAGTATTTAAAAATAAGAAGGACAAATTGGAATTACAAACCGTGTTTTCCTCTGTCATACTGACTTGCTCATCTTAAGTTATAATTCAAAACATTATATTCCTTTCAAATACATTTTGGCGTTTATAGATAACAAGAAGTTACTGTAAAGTAAGTGAGAACCAAACCGTCAATCCAAAACGAACAATCCAAGGACAATGGCAACATCAGAAACAAAAACAAAACAAAAAACAAAACAAA